>BSBM01000397.1:9205000-9447500 GCA_027924585.1 Larix kaempferi | reverse complement strand
AAAATGGTAGGCAGAGGTCACACAGTGAGCATAACTGGTGGAAAAGGTTGCATAGGTCACCACGTAGGTCGAGGAATTCGCATAGGAGGTTCAAGAGGTTGCATAAGAGGTCGGGGAGGTCGCAGAGGAGGTCAGGGAGGTCAAGGAGGTCACAGCGGAGGTCCAGGAGGTTATAGAGGGGGTCAAGGAAATCGTCAAGTAGGTCGAGAAGCCACCGAGGTTACAATGCCTCCCAAATTGGTCAGTACCCATTTTATTTACCATTTTATTTATTGAATGCATGAGTGATACCATGAATGGAGGATTACATGATAAGCTAGGTTTAGGGTTTCACCTAGAGCAAGGAAAGCTCCTAAGCTTCCCTCTCCCATAATGTGAAAATTAACCCCCAAAACCCCAATGGATCCTGGTTTGGAAATCAAGAAGATAACCAGTATAATACTTACTACATGTACTCAATGTGGGATTTGTTGGACACCCCAAACACATGCCAGTCACATGGTTTCAAAAAATGCCAACCACCCAAGCGATGCGCTTTGGCTAGGGATTGAATCTATGGTTTTTCGCTGCCTTTTGCCATTCACTGTCAAGATAGGATAGCAGCACTTGGGGCAGCGGGAGCAAATGCTCTTTTCAATTTGTGCAGGTTTATCTCCATTTCCAAGCCTATATTTCTCTAATACATTTTCCTTCTCTGTCCCTTTCTGATATCTGGACAATTACATAAGGCCTCTCTCCAATCATTTCAACTTGACAAACTGCTTGTGCAGCAAGCATAAAAACAACAGGACCTTTGAAGATAACATGAGCCAAGCTTGAGAGAAAAGTACTGGACTCACCCTTCCACTTATATTTCGATTTCAATCTGCTACAAGATTGTGTTGAATTTCTGACTCCATAGATGCCTAAAGCATATGATGATCCCCAAGAATATGATGAGCAATAGCTGATGCAACACTATCAAACCCTAAAAATAGGCAACTTGTATGCAAGCTCAACAAAGAAACCAATCCACCTCTATCAAGGAAACGCAATGCTAAGGCATGCACCCTTGTCAGCCTTGCACATAGCTAGAGAAGAGAATGTACAACAGTTGAGGGCAGATTCATCTGAATGAAGTTGCAGACTGTGTCAATAGCTTTTTTCTACTCTTCAGTAGTTATGTACCCTTCAAGCACAGTCAACATGTGCTCTGTACGATTTTGCTGATTAGACTCCAAGTTCTCAGTATTCTCATATCACCATCTTTTTTCTTGGACTGTTCAGAGCTCGGAATATTAGAAGCGAATTTTTGCTTCAACTGTAGCAAATTATGAATTACTAGTAGCATGGGTGTCACATACTTAAAATCTGGCAGGCTGTCACCTTTTGATGCATGCAGGAAAAATCTAGACAGGATATCCAGTACAATACTAACAAGACCATTGTCAGCGGCAATTTCACAAGCTACATTGTCTTCATGTAAAATTAGAGCCAAAACATGAGATCTCAGGGACAACATGCTATTATCCTTTCCAAGATCCAAATTACAATGTTTCAATTGTTCTACAAGAAATTAGATAACTTTGGCTCTTTCCTGACCATGATTTTAAGTGCATGATGTTAACAACAAGTACTTCAAAGGAAAATCTAGAGAGTCCTTAGCATGGAGTAACTTAATGCAAGTTCTAGGCTTCCATTATTATTTAGCGAATGATAAGAATTAAGTTGTCTTGTTAGTATGGTATGGTAGAATTGTTTTTTATATTGATATTTAGTATAAGTCTTGGATTTCTAAGCATACCTTTAAATAATAGAATGAAATTTGGATCCACATACATACATCTTGTGACATTTTTTATAATTAATCTTGTTAACTTGGAAGTTCTTCTTAAAAAAAAATCTTCCATTTTTATTAAATCCATATAATTGTGAAAAAAAAGGGATCTTCTTTATGAAATTAAAAAGGGTGCAATGGATGGTGCTATAACGTTTTCTATGAACAAACTTAATGATATAAATAGTCTTCATACTATTTTTTCTTTGGAGCATAATAGAGAAGGGTCAATCCATCTTATATTTCCACAATCATGATATATTTAACTTTATTGGAAGAGAATTTTTGACATTCAAACTTAGCTGGAAACCTATGTGTCATAGCAGGATGAAATTCATCCCAAGTAGATAGGTCTTATTTATATGTAGCCCACCATCTCTCAATAGTGCCTTGTAGATCCATATCTAGTGTAGGGAGTCCCTAATATTCCACAACCATGCCTTTTATTTCACTCAAAGAGTCTTCCATATCCATTACCCCATCATATATTGTTGGGTTTCACAACTCTATTCAAATTCACGAAAAAAACTTTAATTATAGATCATCTTCTAGAAGATATCTCGTCTCTTTTTCCACCACTCATTTAATGATTATTCAGAATCAATATCAAAGGAATGGATGCTCTTGAAATTTACTAACCCATTAGTAGTAGGATTAGTTAATATGTTATTTTTCCACTTGTCAAATTATAAATATGATCCATAACATACTTCTCCATGGAATTTGTAGTAGACTTAGTGTATGGCATCCCGTGATAAAGTTCTAGGGATTGTACTACCCTAGCACCATCAACTTAAAAAGTCATAGTATTATCCCATTAGTGACACCTTTTTCCACATTCTCTTTAATCAATGCTAAGCATTGGGGGGAGTTGATTTCCAATTTGGGAGGTTTGTACACTTTCATATTTGAATCCTTGGTTACATGTTATGCTCTTATGCAAATAGGATGAATTACTATGTTATCTATGATATTCTAGAGGATTAAATAATTCACAAGCATAAGTGATATGTCATGAAGAGGTATGTAGCTATTTTATATGATCATTGTTTCGTATGACCCCATAATTAACCTAATAGTAATATACTCCTCAAAAATATCTTAGATATTAAGTATGTTGAAATCCTTGCCAACAATAGTAACATGATATTAGTTGTGTGGTTTAGGGACTGTGAAAATGAGGTCTTATAGTTATGACAGTCAATAGAATAGTGTCAACAATTATCACTTAGTATTCAAAACAAAAAAGAACACTTTTCATCATTTTGATCTCCATAAGACATCAATAAATACATGTGAAAATAGTGGTTAAGTGTCATTAGGAAGATGTATGACAGTGATTAGTTTTGGATCACAATGGAAGCAACAATATAAAAAGACAATATAGTGATGAAAACAACCAATGGAAACAGTTCATGTATTGATGTCCAAATACCTTCATTAATAATGTGGATTTGGATGAGAGGTCAAAGTGATTGCTCAATACCAAATCATTCACTAACTCACCTGACTGGAACTGGAATCCATATGAAAGTTTGCTCTTTTTGTCACATAAAATATACAAAGGTTTTCATAGATAGTTTCCTCTTCATTGCCACACTGACTTGATTTGGGATGTCATTTCCTAGATTTTGAACTGACTTTGTTTTATTTGTTGACAAGACATGATAGTTTGATTTATATTCTTGAGAGGTTTTGTCAACATTATTTTGAATAGTAGGAAATATCTCTAAAGATTGGTTTTTGACCCTACGAGCCACAAGAGATTATGTAGAAGCTCAAAACAACATAAAAAGTAAGATTTAACTGAATCTAAACCCAAATGGAATTACCAATATGTATTGAGGATTTTATTTCTTTGATGACCAAAAATCCCTTTGTTCTAACTAGGATGTGAGCTGGTAAGAGTGGAAGGAAGTGGCAACCAACAATCTCCTAGGATGGGTAGTTTTCCTTCTTGAAAGCTCTCTCTATCAATGATGAATGAAGAACAATTGTCTCTTTGAGGAAGGATCTCAAGGAAGCATCACGGTAATGGATGGTATATATGAACTAATGAGACTTATGATCTCCATGCTCATTATTGCAACATAACCTTGCAACTCTTATCCCTTCTTCAAATTATATCCCATGGCTTTCATTTATAAGAAAATTATGAGCTCCGATGAAGAACCAGTTCTAATGTGAATGCTCCTCATTTGAAAGTAGGATCCCAATGTTGGATGGGCACACTTGGGAAGCCAAGGTACTTTTCATTGATGAATTAGGGGCTCAAATCCATCTTGTGCTCCCTCATAAAGTTTTCTAGACTAGCCCTACGATTCTTCAATGCACCAATAAAGGCCAAGTTTCACATGCTTATATGAATTACACAAGTATCAAAGGATAACCTGCATAATATCATGGGTGCAACATAGTGACATATGCACAATTAGATAAAAAATTATTTTTATAAGGTTTTCTTTAGCTGAATAAGGTGAGTAAAGTAGTCAGGATGCAGTAATGTTATACTGTTTTTGAAAATTGATGACACTTTTGCATATTTTGTTGACATTTCGCTTACAAGCAAAATTAAGGTGATAACAAGGAGTATCAGGATGGAAACATGATGTGTATTAATAAGAACTAAGAAACAAAATAGAATGCAATGTATAGAGCCAAAGGGTTTCCAAATATGAAGCAACTTGTGAGTGTTGTAGTGGTTCACGTAGTGATTTTTTATTATAAGTTTTTTAATCCAACCTAGTCTTAAAAAAATAAAAATTTCTAGAATCCATTTCTTGATATAATTCCTAACCTAATCTTGAAATCCAATCTAACCCCTAGGTCAAAGCTTCAAACATACCCATCCACATTCATAATATAAAATCCAAATTATAAATCAATAAACCAATGAAGTATTAAGGAAATAATATTTCAGAAGTGAAAATTGGTATAATAAACTAATGATGAATGATTGATATCTGATTAAGTCCAATACATACATGTTACACGGCACTTGAAAATTGAACCAACACGTAATTATTAATCTAGTCTACATAGTAGCCCAGTAACAAAATGCCTTATATCGAACAATCTCAAGATAGAGGTCAAGATAAGAAGCTCCAATCACATGAATGACAAGATTGGAATGGAGACAATGGAAGGTACATACAACAATATACATGTCTTTCAAGCAATGTCTCCTATGAATTTGAATCTATAGAAATCTCCATGTCTTTCAATCAATATCTCCTATGAATTTGAATCCATAGAAATCTCCATGTCTATTGAAGGTTATCAAAGATACCTCATATTGAAGATAGTTTCAAATAAGATATACCACTCCTTGTTGCTGCCTAACCAAAAATAATTTGTAAATTGGTGGAGAGACCACTGAATACCATTGAAGAATATGCCTCTAACATGTGTGATGAAAATTCCAAATAAATTATGGCCATGATGTATATACATCCAAATAGAAACACAATTCCTTCATACCCAATATACTCCAAACATGACCTGCTTGGGCAGGGTCTTCAAACTAGTACAACTACAATGCCTTATTCATACCTATGTTATGTTAATCACCTTGTATATACATATAAACTGATAGCTCTCATAGTAAGACTTAGGCTTCTTTTTGTACTCATAATTTTTTATGTGCTCTCCTATTTATTTCATGTGAATACACATTCTCATGCATTTTACTCATTAGAAGTAGAAGAAAGTTATTGTTGGATTCATTTAATTTGAAAGAGTACTTCTAGTTTGGCATAAAAGAAAAAAATACAAAAATGTGTAGTTTTTCTCTTTGAAAAGTTTGTGCTTGTGTTTATTTTTCCTTTTGGTTCAAAGAACTCTCTCCTTCTTGTAGCTAGTTTTTCATAGAAAAGAAAAGTGCATTAATTCATTCACTTATGCATGGTTTGAGTCGAGTCATAACACCATTGAGTTCCACTTCCGCTACCCAATTGAGTAAGACAACAAACCATTAAAATTTATCTCCTTAACTCAACACATTTTAACCTCACTTGAGGATACAAAATAAGCTATTAGTTAGGTAGGACACCGTGGATAGGAATCCAAATAATTCCCCCTTGTCGATTTTCATCTAAGACATAGGTGTTGTCCTTTAGGGTACTAAAATCCTCTTGTATTTGTTGACACGGTCATCGACCAGTTTGTTGAGAGGTCCCCCCGTTCCACGGGAGCAAGCAGCGAGGATTGGTTTCGGATAGACTTTGTGGAATGCCGCACTCCACTTAGTGTCTAAGGACACCTCTCCATTGTCTTCCTTGTATTTTCCATATAGGTGATACAAAAGGGAAGAAGTTCTGGTTAACCTTCTCAAACATGTCATGAACGAGGTAGCTTAGTGGATTTTATTCTAGGATTCTTTTACCCAGGATCCCTTTCGGTAGAGGGATATCCTTCCATGTTGGTCTCTCACTTCGTATTGTTCGACTTGGATTTCATCACCTTGTGGAGGATACGATCTATTTAGGTCTCTATCATACCTTTTAGATGGTATTTTATGTTATAGTGTTTCTTTTTGGCATTCTTTACTTTTTGGTGTAGCTCGCTTGTTGTGACATCGGTCTCGGTATAGTTTTAGAGCTTGCTTTTGGCCTGCGCGCCTCTTCTTTTTCTGGCTCCCCTTCTGCACGCTCGGTTGCTTTAGGGTTTCTGAGTTCTTACACGGTCAGTTACCAATTATATGATGATGTGTGATGTCCTCTTCTCCTAGGTCTTCGAGATGGTTGAATTAGATGGTCTTCTCAAGGTATTGGACACCCCTTGATGGAGCCACTAACGCTTGACCTTAGGAGTAGTCTAGAGGACCACACGATCACATCATCTGTGTGGACTTTTCCTATTACAGTGATGATGGACTTTCAGGTTATATGGGACACTGGTACATTTGAGACAGAGATGGTTGGTTGTACCCCACCTTGGTTGATTGACTTTTGGTCCTTTCATTTTGTTGATAATATATTTGTGGTACCTTGCCTTTTACCTTTTGGGTCTTTTACTCATCTTGAGTTATCTTTTGATTTGTACCACCTTTTATGTTTTTGGTCTTATGGGTACTATGGTAGTTTTTCCACATTTGAGGTACACCCCCTTAGTCCAAATGGTTATGAGTCTTTATACCCACTCTTTTCTTTTTGACTTGTACCTTATTGGTTGGTCTTTGTACCCTCACCTATTTAATTGTGTAACCCTGGTATCCACCTAAGACATTCTACTTTACTTTTTATTTATTTTATTTTTATCTTTTATTTTCCATAAATGTTTTTGAAGTTTGAAGGTTATTGAGATTTGATTGGTAACCTTTCCGCCTACTGTGTTTTTTTATCTTCTCTCCTTCTGCCTGTTGGGGAGGTTGTGACACTCATACTAAGTCGTGAGCCCTAGTTTTTCTCTATTGGTTGTTTTAGTAAGGGCCGTGAGGTCTTAATGGTTTGCTTTACCCTTCTATGTACTCATATGTGGAGGTCGTGAGTCTCTTTGGCCTCAGTCTGCTGGCTGTCAGCTCATCTATGAGGGCCAAAATTTTGTATGGGCAGTTTGGACTGATTTTTTAAGTTTTTTTTTTTTTTTTACTGACCTTCAAGGATAATTTTAGGGGCAAAGTTTATCCCATGGGCTATTTTTCCATGTTTTTTTCCAAAAAAAGATTCGCCAATTTGCATTATTTGAAGCCCCATTTCGCCAAATTTTGATGGGGTAAACTTTTTTCACTCTAAAATTCGCCAAATTATTATATAAACCATATAAAATCCTTAGAAATTGAAATAATTTTAGAAAAATATCGCCAAATATTTTATAGTTGACATTTTAAGAATTGGTAAGATTCGCCAAGGTTTATACACTTTTAAATAAGTATGGATCCTTAAAATTATCCCTGCTGACCTTTGTTTTATATGCTCAGATTTTGTGTTAGTTCTTGATATGTGGTTATATATATTTGTTGAGTTTTATTTGTGATGCTGAGACTTATTAAGGGGTGATCTTTATTGTGATTGTACTGACCCTTTTGACTGTCATTGACTTTCTTTGATTGACTGTACCATAGCCCAGTCATATATCTCTCTCTAGTTTGTACTAACCCTCTAATAAGGTCACTTGGTTCGTAGAGTTGACTGGCCTCTAAGAGGCACCGTCATTTCTGAAAGTAACTATTCTGAGTATATTACAGGAAACGTCTACACCCAGGTAAGTATCTTCACATATTTATTTTCTTGTAAATTAAAAAAGTTTATTATTACATGTTACTGAAGATTACTTTAACACAGTGACCATCTGGTAGTGTTAAAGGTGAGAGGTTGAATTTTATTTTTATTTTTTATTTTTTGTATTAAGTAGTTAAGACTTGTCATGTCAGACAAAATTGTTGGTGATCCGATATGTGTTTTTCTGTTAAGATTTTACTTGCATTAAGAATTTTGTTGTAATCATTCTTTGCGCTTTACTTTGTATATTTTGCAAGTCCTATTGCATCCTTTTAAAATGAAATCGTTTACCATTTGTGCCAATAGTTTTGCATATTTGGTTGTCAAAATCAAGTATTCTCTAGTGTCAAATAGTGACTTAAAACTTGCATTATAACTTCCTTTTCTGAGATACCTAATGCTCCGTTTCATATTGTGAAAGGCATAGTCCCCACACACTATCATACAAGATTTTAATTCTACTACTTTGTATTGGAAATCACTCATACATTGTAGTTACAAGAGGTAGTTACAGGGAGCTATTGCAATATATATTTGACCTAGTTACAAGGATCTACTGCAATATAAATTTGACCTGATTTGTACCTTCCCCACAATGGTTGATTTACTTTTGGTCCTTACACCCTGTTGTTTATTGGTCTTGTGGTACCTTGTCCTTAGCATGTGGTTGATAGGGTCATTTCTCCCATCTTGAGTTGTTCATACCACCCTTTAATGTTTTTGGTCCTTTGGGTACTATGGTTGTTTGTCCCCTAAATGACCCTAGTACCCCACTTATGATTTATGTGTTTTTATGTTAAGATTTTACTTGCAATAATACTTTTGTTGTAATCATTATTTGTGCTTAAGTTTGAAATAAAGTTGATTTTATGTTAGATAAACTATTATTTTTACAAGGATATTGTTATCTTATGAATCAATGGTTGCATTAAAGAAAAATGTTGGAGAAAAGAGAAAGTCAAGCGGGACTTATAAGACAATGAAAGGCATGATATTTAATGATTTAAACTTTGAAAAGGCAATAATTCTATAATTTGAGTTAAATTTTTTATAAAGGTCACAACATCAAAGGGAAACAATAGCGTGTCTGATCATCCGGATCTCTGTATTTTTTTTTTAAAACTTACACATACTCGTCGGGTATCCGACTCCTTATCCCACAATATCCAACGAAGTTTCCATACCACCGACGGCTAACAACGTCAGATATTTGGCTTCTTACAATGAAAAGGATGCCGGATATCCGACGTCCACTTCAGAGATATCTGACGACGGCTAAACGCGTCGTATATCGACCATCTTAAAATGCAAATCATGTCGGATATCCGACATCCACTTCCAATATATCCGACGTTCCTGCCATATCACCGACGGCTAAAGGCGTCGATGTTTGATGTCTATCGTGTCGGATATCCAATGCCTTGGTTGTTGGATATTCGGCATCCTATATAGTGAGTTTCATTGAATAACCAACATATGTATTAAAAATGGGATAGTCGGATATCCGACACCTACCTGTCAGATATCCGACCGCCTAAAAAGTGAGTTGTGTCGGATATGCAACGGACATATTAAAAGTGCCTTGGTCGGATATCCGACATCGACCTGTCGGATATCCGACACGTTCAGTTTACTGTCGGATATCCGCCGAAGTGCCACCAACATTTAAATAAGAAGAATCTTTTCGGATGCTCAACATCAGGATGTCCAAAATCAGACATCTATGCCGTCGGATTTTGGGTTCAAAAAACCTAGTGTCTACACAACCTTTGGAAGATTGGGATGGAAATTATCTCTAGTTACTTTATCAACTATGTTCAAACTCAACCAAGTGAGTTTGAAATTCACAAAAAAATCACATGTAACATATATTATCACTAATGCTAACAATATTTTTGTCAGGTACCCATTACTTGAAAGACAGCATGTATTTCAAAAGGTGGACAGTAAGTTTATTCGACACAAGTGCCTCCTCTAATGGCCTTAGAACATGTCCTGGGACATGCTAGAATACAACAAGTCTAGGTGAGGCCCAATGTAGTACAAACACTACTTGAAGGATTTTCTTTGAGTTGGCCTCCACCTTAAATACAATGCCAGTTGATCAAGTTGCTGGGAAAAGCTTTTAAAGCATGGCATATAGTTGTTTCTTTATTGGAAAGTCATGTTACATTATTTCCTAATGAAATGTGCATGTTAGAGGTACTTTCTGAACTATATTGTATGTTGAATGAGGAAGTTGAACTCTATGGATTATGGAAGAAACGAGAAATCACTATTGAAACAAAGGCAGGAGGAGCAAATTAACATGCAAGGAAAATGGAGAACGTGTCAAAATAAAATACCTAATCATGTGCAGAATTTATGACAACTCCTTGACAATCTCCTTGGGGCTGACTTTCTATCCTCTCATTATTATCTGTACCCTGAAAAGTGCTAATCAAAGTTAATATACAAGTTTTGGGATTTAGAAATATAATTTGAAGAAAATAAAATCTTGTTTAACAAAAATTATCGATGTACCTATGTAACTACTGAAAACTATGTAGGTATTATGTCTTCACAATGCCCTTGATTTGTAACTTGAAAAGTGAAATTCAAAGATAATATATAAGTTTGGGAATTTAGAAATATAATATAAACAAAATAAAATCCCATTAATAGAAAATATCAATACCTGTGTCACTACTGGAAACTGTGTAGGTATCAACTCTTCAAAATTCCCTTGATTAGTACCCTGAAAATTGAAATTCAAAGTAAATATATAAGTTTGGGAATTTATAAATATAATTTAAACCGAATAAAATCTTCTTAAAAGAAAATATCAATACATACGTGACTACAGGAAACTGTGCAGGTATTATCTCTTCATAATATCTATGATTAGTACCCTGAAAATTGAAATTCAAGGTAAATATATAAGTTTGGGAATTTATAAATATAGTTTAAACAGAATAAAATCTTCTTAACAGAAAATATCAATACCTATGTGACTACTGGAAATTGTGCAGGTATTATTTCTTCAGAATGTCCTTGATTAGTACCCAGAAAATTGAAATTCAGAGTCAATATATAAGTTTGGGAATTTATAAATATAATTTAAACAGTATAAAATATTATTAACAGAAAATATCGATACATGTGTGGCTATTGGAAACTGTGTATGTATTATCTCTTCATAATGCCCTTGATTTGTACCGCTAACCTAAAAATTTCCTAATATTTAAGATTCGTAGTATAAAAATTATGTCACTTAGTCATTTGCAATTTCAAGTAATTATCCATATAGTAATACCTATGTCACCTCTGCATCAGCATGCTCATGATCAACAGAATGTTCTACAGAGAAGAAGGAATGTCCATTTAAGAATGATGAAAAGTGCATAAGTTCGAATAAATATATGGACGTGAGGCATTTTAGCTCATATCAATAAACGTGTACTTTTTTAACAATATTCATATCATGCTTGCATTCCTCGCCCAATCTCTGTGTTTCACGAGAAATGAGTCGCTGACAGGTATCTCTATAACATGATGCATATTCCAAAAGTTGTGATCAATCCATTTCATTCAACAAACAATTTGGAATATTCATAAATTGATAATCTTTTGCAATAGTTGAACGTGGCCTCTTCCCCAATCCAAATGGCACCCCTTCCAAAGCAGCAGAAACATCCTCCCTTAATCTTCTCTCTGATCCGATTTGCTTCATTGGATGTAAGGGCTAACTCCTCTGGAAGTGAAACCAATCTAGGTGGTTGAGGTGATAAATGAGGTGTTGGAGCCCTAAATACAGCATCTCACATAGCATCAAGTCATTCGTATGTACGACCTTTTCCAGCCCCATAAAACTTGGATCTCGTATATGTATAATCTGGGTCCATGTGCTCTCGAAATTGAGCATACAACATCCTGGAAAAATACTGAGGGACCTCATAATTATTGGGGAAATTCCCGTATGCATATAGGAACTTCTCATAAATAAAAGGTGCAATGTTAGGATCGTTAAATCTTGCAATCTTCAAACATTTTTTGTCTTTGGTCCGCAATTCAAACAATGACAAGGCCATTTCTTTAGTGACCTTACTTTTAACTTCAGCATAGGAGTGGATACCCATCACTGACGCTCTCCTCCTGTGCATCATATAAAAAAAAACATGGGTTGACGGTCCAACCCCATGATATGTCTCTATCAAACTCTCCAAATTGTGCAAAACAATTTGGAGACACTCTCAACTAGGGCTAGCAAGATTGCAACTTTCCAACTCACTGCACAATTTGGTGGAATGCTCCCTCATCCCATCAATAGTAAGCAATGAGATGTTGTCTTCCTAAGGAATCTCCCCAGGTATATCTCTAGGATGGATGTAAAGAGGGTCATATCTTGGATTTTGAGCAAACTATTGCGCCCTATGACCGCTCCCCCTCTGAGGACGTCTCGCAGGAGGGGGACCACCAAAACCTATAACTTGTTATATGTGCACATAGTCAAATGAAAATAATTTCCAAGGCAAATTCATATCTAAAAAATATGTGTTCATTAAAAAATACTTGCTAGAAAAACTATCTCATCCTCTCTACTTCTTAGAGTAGAATTGTCCCCTTCCGAGGAAGTAGAGTCTCTACTAGCCCCTGTACAAAATGTCAATTTGTTAATCACTCAAGTATGAGAGAAACGATAAGTTTTTACATTAAACATTCAAACAATATCTCTATTCAAATTTTACCTGTACCAACTCTATCAGACAGTGGGTTGCTTGTCAAAGGGGTAGTATTAGAATAAGACACTAAACACATGTGTGGCTCTAGGGCAATAGATCCAACATGAAATCTATCTTGTGCACTTGTGGATGATGATGTTTTTTTACATTAAACACATGTCAAAGAATATTATGAACATGTAAATTATAAATTACACAAGTATGAGTCACAATAAGTTTTCACATTAAACATATATCAAACAAGATTTATGTTCATATTTTACTTGTACGAACTCTATCAAACAATGTGTTGCTTCTCGTAGGTGTAGTAGTAGAATAAGACACTAAAGGCATGTGTGGATCATAATCAACATAGCCAACCTAAAGTCCATCACAATTAGCTATGGACGACCATGTTTTTTTACATTAAACACATGTGTTAAAGAAGATTTTGAACATGTATATCGTAAATTACACAAGTATGAGTCACACTATAAGTTTTCACATTAAACATACATCAAACAATATTTATATTCAGATTTTACTTGTACGAACTCTAACAAACGATGTGTTGGTTGTCACAAGCGGAGTAATAGAAGAGGACATTAAAGGCATGCATGGCTCTAAAGCATTAGAGCCAACCTGAAGTCCATTACATGCACCTGTGGATGACCATGTTTTTTCACATTAAAGACATGTCAAAGAAGATTTTTTTCACATGTTGAATGTTATATAAAACGTAGACTTGAACATGTTAACTAACAATCAAATGTGTACCTGTAACACGTCCAATAGACCCCTCAGAATGGTGTTGGTCCTAGATTTTTGGGAGATACCAAATCTTGAAGAAACAGTTTGGTGTGGACAAAGACAAAGTGGAAGCGGTTCGGTGAAGCAGTCAACTCCAACGAAGCGGCGGCCGAGAAATGAGGAAAACGATCATATTAATCGAGTCAATGGTCAGGGTTGAGTCATTTAGTTAGGATTGGTCCACATATTATTAATGAGTCGGTTAGGAAGGTAGTAAGTTGGTGGGAGTGGGGCAAGATAAGTGCACCCTATAAATATGTAACAAGAGAGAATTTTTGGGTTGGATATAATTACACTTTGATGGTCATTGTAATTCGGGTTATTTGATTTGTAATGAAGCTTTATGCTATGTATTTCGAAGATATTTTGGGGAAACCGAGTCGCTGATCTACAAGCTATGTGTGCAGATCCATTGTAATTCATGAAGAAATCTGTAAGTATTAACTGAAGTGCTTATTTGGCTGCGACTCATAATAAAGACAAGCTCTTCTGTTGTTTTTTCCATATGGGTTTCCACGTTAAACATGGTGTTTTTTCATGTTGTGATGTGATGTGATTTGATATGTGTTTCTTTCCTCTGTTGAATATCTAAGTGAATGTATGATCGGTAAAATATATGAATGCAAATATAATCTAAGTTAATCTGGCGAAGTTAAGGTTTTTGTCAAAGTAACATATGTGTTGAAGCTCTGTTTATGTCCATGTTATGAAGTAGAATATGTAAATGAATGCCTTGTGCACTGAGTATTCTCCTTCTATGTTGCATGAAGTATGGTTCCTGTAGTCCCCATAGATACTTTGGGTGAGACCTCATCTACTCTACACGTGTTGTCGAAAGGGATTCGCTCCCTTTCGGGCTGGTGTCTATGGTTAGAGTGTTTTTTGGTGAAAAGTGTTGAACCCTGGTCGAAGTAAAAGTGTGCCAACAAATGGTTCTATTGCCGAGACCAGGACTTTGAGGTGAATGGGAATGTTGTGGCACACGACTAAGCCATAGATCTAGGATTGGGTAGATTTGCAACTGGTGTGGCACATCCTCGGGTGTGTTAGGATATTCCTATACTCCATCCTAGTCCTACTAGCATTTTCAGTCATGTATGCAATTTTAGGGTTTGCATGCATCCCAGTCATCAATCCCAGCACCTAGCCCTCAGTTAGCTATCCCACAGAGCTTCCTTCCACTCAGTTTCATCCCTCCTAGTGCTTAGTGCGCCCTCCTTTCACCTACTGCATGAGAAAGGCACCCTTCCTTACCTACCATTCAGTTATCTTCAGTTCTTTCCTTGATTTTAGGCTAGACTGGCTCTCAACTGACTGTATCACTCTGATGGACCTCCAGTGAGACTTGACTGCCCATTCTGACTCCATTTAGCTCCTCATGCACCCTCCATTGAGCCTCCTTCATTCAGTTAGTGACAGTTACACTCAGTTACACCTACCACACTCAGTTAGACTCAGTTTGACTGACGGTTGACAGTTACTTGTGCATTGATGACTCCACTGATGATGAGATAGACTACTAATTGTGCTCCGATGACACTCCAGTGATCTTTTGATCACTCCATGAAGGTTAATTCGAATTGCCACCTTAGTCATTCGAATCCTCATGCATTGTACTATTTATTTGTCCATATTGTGATTAATTAATTAGTGTGTGTGAAATATTTTTGCTTCTATCCGAGTTCTACTGTATTATTATTATGTTGCTCATTATACTGCATTGACCACTCTTCTTCTATTTTCTTGCTTAATCAATTACTTTCTTGTGAGGTATACATTATCTCTTAGATCTACTGTGAAGATTTTCACATGGTATCAGAGCATGTTGAGAGTATTGTTTATCTCCATTCCTGAGTTTTTTTGCAGGTTATTATCAAGATTTCGAGTGCAGCAGTTTCTGCATTTATGCAGCAGTAGCAGTTGCAGATATTCTCTATTGTTTTTGCAGGTCTTCTACAGCTTCAATGAATTCAGAAGAAATCCCTCTTCTTTCTCCATTCAACTATGATGAATGGAAACCAAAAATGATAGCATATTTGAAGAGCCATGATCTCTTTGATTGTTATTTTGAAAGAGAGTTCGAATCCTCTGAAGAGAAGATTGAATGGTTGAATAAAGGTGACATGGCCTTTGGAAGAATGATGCTTGCTTTGCCTGAATACATGTTATACCAAATCATTGATGATGTTGAAAATCCAAAATATCTATGGGCCCATCTGGATGAAAGATTTGGCAAACAGAATGAAGGATTTGGTCCAAACCCCTTCAAGAGCAAGCAAAGTGATGCATTCGCCCTCCTTGATGATCTCATTGATCATGAACCAGTATCAAACACATCTCATATTGAAGTTGTCCACAAAGAAGAAGAACTTGCAGATTCTACACTCATGCTCCAAATTTCTTCTCTTTTTGTGCCATCTCACACTCTAGATATTGCAGAAGGTCCTAAATCCTCTCTTGCACCAGAGTCTGTTGGTCTGCATCATGATCTATTGAATGTTTTGGAGGTAAAATCAGATATTGGAGGTAATGCATTCTCTCTCCTCAAGCAATCACCTCTTATTTACTACTATATGATCATTATTCCATGCTTTCAGAAGGTTATTGAAGAATATGGCCATTGCCATTTGCTTGGTATAATTTCTCATGCGCATCATGGTTTTGATCTCACCCCTGCTGGTTCAAAGGAGATCTCAAGAAACCATTGCCATTCGCTTGGGATAACTTCTCATGCATTTACTGGTTTTGATCTCACCTCTTATGGTTCAAAGGAGATCTGAAGAAACCATGATTCAAGTCTTGGATCTAATTTGGATTCTAAGCAATCACTACTTGGGATAATTTCTCATGCATATGATAGTTTTGATCTCACCCCTGTTGGTTCAAAGGATATCTCAAGAAACTATTCTTCAAGTCTTAAATCTAATTTGGATTTCAAGCTATTATTTGATGGTTCTTTTGGCATAATCTCACCCATGATGGTTTGAAGGAGAAGACAAAAGACTATCTGCACATTCATGTTTTTTATCCTACCTCAGCTAATTTGAATCACAGGTTCAAGGATCATCCTCATACTTTTGGATTTGTTCTCACCACATTCGATTTGAAGAGCAACTACAAGCACTTGCTTTCTGAGCATGATCCACTTCTTTCCAAGAAGAAAATACCTCCAGACATATGACCAAGCATCACACCTACTTGAGTTTGGAGCATTTATTTTTGTGTGTGCCTTACAGTCTATTTTTAGGGGGGGTATTTTTCCCATGAGGATTTTCCCCATTTCCTTGGTTTATTGACTCCTATTATTCATTGTATTGGGTGACCTTTGGTCTTATTTACCAAGGCCTAGGATGGAATAAGGGGGGGTGTTAGGATATTCCTATACTCCATCCTAGTCCTACTAGCATTTTCATCCTTTTCATTTTCAGTCATGCATGCAATTTTAGGGTTTGCATGCATCCCAGTCATCAGTCCTAGCACCTAGCCCTCATTTAGGTATCCCCCGGAGCTTCCTTCCACTCAGTTTCAGCCCTCCTAGTGCTTAGTGCGCCCTCCTTTCACATACTACATGAGAAAGGCGCCCTTCCTTACCTACCATTCAGTTATACTTCAGTTATCTTCAGTTCTTTCCTTGATTTAAGGCTAGACTGACTCTCAACTGACTGTATCACTCCGATGGACCTCCAGTGAGACTTGACTGCCCATTCTGAATCCATTTAGCTCCTCATGCGCCCTCCACTGAGCCTCCTTCATTCAGTTAGTGACAGTTACACCTACCACACTCAGTTAAACTCAGTTTGAATGACGGTTGACAGTTACTTGTGCATTGATGACTCCACTGATGATGAGATAGACTACTAGTTATCCTCCGATGACACTCCAGTGATCTTTTGATCACTCCATGAAGGCTGATTCGAATTGCCACCTTAGGCATTCGAATCCTCATGCATTGTACTATTTATTTGTCCATATTGTGATTAATTAATTAGTGTGTGTGAAGTATTTTTGCTTTTATCTGAGTTTTACTGTATTATTATTATGTTGCTCATTATACTGCATTGACCACTCTTCTTCTATTTTCTTGCTTAATCAATTACTTTCTTGTGAGGTATACATTATCTCTTAGATCTGCTGTGAGGATTTTCACAGGGTGGATAATGAAGACTGGTTAGGTAAGTATATTTTCACTGATATTCATGAGGTATTCTTCGGTGAGTTCCATGTGATACTATATGAATGGTTAGCAAGATTCACCGAGCATAAGACAAATTTCTGAGGTGAACCTAGGAGTTGGACACCCGGATTAATACAGCGAATGAAAGATGTGAACAACAAAATTTCTCGCGCAGTGCATTACTGGTTGGACAGTGTGCTGGAGGGTTATATTATCGTATTCGTTGTTGACACTATCAAGTCCTATAGAGCAGCAAAATGTGAGTTCTTTTAAGGTCCATGTGGTAAGTACCTCAAGTCGTTGAACTTGTCGATCAAGAAGCTACTTTGTGAAAAGGGTGTGATGCAAATGGAATACAATGAGTAGAGCGATTGTGCATAGTGGGCATGGGTATCACGTGGGAGATGGTCTGGACAGATTATGTAACGTCCCCTCATGTGGACCCAATTCAAGGAAGGGAACATGATACCAAAATCTGGGCTTTTACATAAACTCAACCCATTCATTAAATTCATACAAATAAAATCAAAAGTGTGCAGATACAAATTAAGCAAATATGCACAGCGGAATAAAACATCATCCACACACATTTCATACTCATCCAGCATATCAAAATAATCATCAAATTAATCATTACAAAAGTAAATACACATAGAGAATACTTATCTTCATTGTGCAATTGTCCCAAGCAACTAGCTATGTCGCTGCAACGTTCCACCCAACCATAGGCCAGTTGTGTTCATCAATCTCTCAACACAACTGCCACCCCCGAGTTGGGCATGATTCTTGCAAGGAAAAGGGGACATTCAAGCTCATGCACAGCCAAATCAATAGATACCCATACCCATACCCCAACATACTCTTTTCTCACAAACCAAGCACAATCATTGGGCATGGATGCACATTTTTAACAATGGGATTTACAACAAGATGGCCATGGGTTTTCCCCAAATCGTTTCCAGCCAAAACGGATTGTGGGATGCGGAAAAAAATCACAGGGAGGTGTTAACACCCAAAAAGTGCTCACTAGCTCATTCCCTTATTCACATGACCCATTTGTCCACTTTTCCACCATCTGAGCCTCTGAAGCCAACAAAAGGTCACCAAAAGACCTTGGTACACCCCTTTTTCCCACTCAAAAAGATTATTTTTCCTAAAAAAGCATAAAAAACCCTCAAAAAGGGTCCAAATTCCCAAAAATATTAAAAATGGAATAAAAAATATTAATTTTATTCAAAAAAGGAAAAAGGAGGGAAAAGTACCTAAACCATGTTGGTCAATACCATTTGGTTTCCACAAAACCACAAATGGTATTCCCCACCACCAAAACCTATAAAAAGGTGGTAGGGGCTCCTCATTTCACATCCATTCATATTCCTATCCTCATGCTGCCAAAATCTCCCTTGAGTATTTGGCCATTGTAGCAACCTTGGACAAAGGACCCATTGGAGATTGGAGCTGCTCACCATTGGAGCCATTCAAACAACCTTCATCACTTGGAGGTATTGTTCTTGCAAGCATTTGCTTGCCCCATTGTCAATACAAAAATTATTTTTTATCTTTCTTGTTCTTGTTCTTTAATTCAAAATGCACATGCTAGTTTAGTTTAGTTTAGATTTAGCTTATTGTTATTTATTTCTATTGAAACTGCTGCTACTAGTTAGCAGGTGCCCATAGCACTAAGCCTGGTTGCAAAACCGGGCCAACAGTTTTTGGCGACTCCGCTGCTTTTGAATCTTTAGATCTCACTTTTGCTTTAGATCTTGTTTTTTGATAGTATTAGTTAGTTTAATTCATAGATCCACCACCCTAGACAACAGATCTATTTCTGTTCTATATCTTGGCCCATTTTTTAGCCATTAACAGCTCGGAATTCTCAATTTTCGAGTTCATTTTTTGGCGTCCGCGTACGGCTTTCGCCTCGCGGCTTTTTTCCCAACAGTCGCGCGGCTCATCACGACTGCGCAGCTTTTTTCCCAACAGTCGCGCGGCTCACCGCGGCTTCGCGGCCCATTAGCGCGTTGCACATCCCGGCTTCGCGGACCTTTTCCGCGCTGCACATCACGACTGTGTGATGAAATCCCACGCGGTCCATCGCGCCTTCGCGGTCAAAACCCGTGCTTCCCATCGCGACTGTGCGACAGAAACCCGCATGGTCCATCGCGGCTGTTCTGTCAAAACCCGCGATGCTAATTTTTTCATTCGGCCGAATCGTTTAAAAAATTAATTTCTTACTGTACTTTCTGCCCACATAGCACATTTTCCAGTATTAGAAATCTTGCATATTTTACAGCCATAGAAAAATTTTACTATTTAGAATGCATGTGAAAAAGTCTTTTTAAATATTTTCAGAAATTGAAAGAAGGATTTGATTGCATTTTATCTAGATTAAAAAATTTTACTGTTTACTTCTTTGATATTTTTGCCCATAGCAAAATTTTAAAAGAAATCCATTTATTTCGAAAAGAAGTCATTTTATTTGCTTTCATATTTCAAAAGATCCTTTGTTTTTTGAATAGTCATTGAAAAGCATTTAATTTCCATTTATTGAAAAAGTCATAATACTAGCTTTTTATTTTCAAAAGATCCTTTGTTTTTTGATTACTTAGCATTTACTTTTTCAATTCAGTTTAAAATATCACACGTGCACCCACTCAAACACTAATTTTAAACTGAGCCTTAAAACGAACCCTAACTTCAACAAACTTTTAACCCCACTTGGGGAACACCAAAAGAACTTTGTAGCTAGGTAGTATTGGGGGGATAGGTGTTCCAATAACACCCCTCAGTTATTACATCTGAGACATAGAAGTTGTCCATTAGGGAGCTAAAATCTCTTAGTATTTATTGGCGCGGTCACAACCGGTTTGTGGGAAGGCCTCTCCCCTAGGAGGGTTGAAGTCGCGAGGATGGTTCCGGAAGCCTGAGTGGAATACCGAAATCCATTCAGTAACCGAAGGGCTACCATTCGCAGTTCTCGGGATATCCCTGTATAGGGGTATTGCGATCAAGGACCAAACGGCAGATTTACCTTTTCTCGACGCGTCATGAACGGAGTATCCTAGTAGCCATTCTTTAGGATTGATTACCCGGTGTCCCTCCCGGTAGGGGGATATCTAGCCGTTGACTCAACATTCAATATTGTCTGACTTGGATTTCATCACCTTGCAGAAAATATAGTTTGTTGATTCACAATACTTTTAGTTAGGTGTTTGCATGATTCAACCCACCTTTGGTCTAGTTACACCTATTTTTTCTAGAAGCTGTTTGCATGTTGGTACTCTGACCATTTTTTGCATCCCTCCACTTATTGTAGCATAGCTGCTAGAATAAGTGCCCTTTTTTAGGTTGATTTTTTTTGGCCTGAGAGCCTTCATTTTCACTCCCCTTCTTGCACCCTTGGTTGCATTAGGGTTTTGAGTTTTTTATACATTACCATTTTACACATACAGATTTTTACACAAAAACTTATTTTCTCACCATTGAGAATTTTAGACGCTCTCGTCGTCTACAGGGCGAACTCCCAGAGTTCAGTCTACTTGGCTCGCCACGTCACAGACGCCGAGCCTTATCCCTTGACTCGACACATCGTCGATCGAACAGACAGTCATCCAATTCTGACACGCCTCACTTCACCTCCGATTCTAAGGCAGAATCCGAAAACCCCACAGAGTTATTTTCAACCAACATTATGGCTGGAACACCATTGGACCCACTCTTTACCAGCACCATAGGTGAGACATCCACAGACCCTTCTACTGCGGTGCCATCCATGGTAGCAACCACCCCCTTGGGTATGCCTAATATGGGCAACACTCCACCATTAGGAATGCCCAACACAGGGCCACCCCCTGTTATAGGAATTCCCAACACGGGGCCACCACCTGTTATGGGTATGCCCAACATAGGGGTTACACCCCCTCTGATTCCCGCAACCCAGATTCCAGGAATCACCACTACTATTCCTAACCCAAGTGTAACCCAGGTTGCACTTGGAAGCGCTGGCCCACACCAGACCACACCTATTGGAGGGCACATACCTTCAATCCCTAGCATACCTTTAGGTGCTACTGGACCCCTACATCATACCACCATGACTAGCCATGTCCCAGTCCCAGTCACTACATCTGCTAGCCTACCGTACATGGCAAGTCTGAACTTGCCAGACTTGGCCAGGCTCACCAATGATCCTATCAGACACGATCCTGCGTGGCCTCACATTCCCACCAAACTCCCCTCCGACATCCCTAAGTTTGAGGGCAAGGCAGGTGAGGACCCCCAGAACCATATCATGTCCTTCCATCTATGGTGTTCCTCCAACTCCATAGTGGACGACTCTGTCCGCCTCCGTCTGTTACAGCGCACCTTCACTGGCTCTGCAGCTAAGTGGTATATCGAGCAGCCCCATGGGACGCATGCCACCTTTACCTCCCTTGCTTAGACCTTCCTGCAGTTCTTCCATTTACCTGTCCGCTATGATGCGGGAGTTGAGATCCTACTGTCTTGCAGACAGAACACGGCCACCCACATCACTGACCACATTCATGAATGGCGTCGACGCCGAAGCCTCTGCAAAATCAAGTTAGATGACCGCATCTTCTTATATTGGTTTCTAAAATCCCTCCTCCCTCTCATTGCGAAGGATGTGGCATCCGAAAGACCCCAGTCTGAGGAAGAGGCAATCCTCAAATCCCAACAGTTTGATCTCATTTACGCACAGTCAGGTTATCTGTATACCATTATACCGGACGCACCTCGTGCTGATTCATCCCAACACGATGCGCCGGGGGCATCCCATGCCGCAGACGGCATCATTGGTCGTATTACCCCGCATCCCCAACCCTTTTCCATTGCACATACTAGCCATGGTCCCGACCTTTCGCGGGCTACATCTCAATCTGGAGCAACCAATTCATATGCTCCCATGGCACATCACCACCATATCCACAGACCTTCATGTCCACCTCAGTGCTTTGGTCATGCACCATCTGCATACGCCCCCCCAGTCGCACCTCAACCTGTGTACTATCCATAGCTAGCTGCGACAACTAACCCAACACCTCCAATAGCTCAGGGTTACCAACAACCCCAGCAGGTAACTGGACCACCTCCAGCCCCACCGGTTTATTATCCACCACAACCTGCTCCCGCACCTGCGGAGAACCAAAATCCTCCCACTGCTCAAGGGCAAGTGTACACACAACACAACTAGCCCCAACAACAGAACAACCAGCGCAACCAAAATGCGCAGCAGAACCGTGGTAGAGGTCGTAACCGCGGTAATAACCAACAACATCAGCAAGGTCCTCCACCTCCCAATCCTCCGCAAAATAACAATGCCGCTCCTCCCAACCGCAATCCGGATCGGAATCCCAAGCAGCCTAGAAATAATAACCTCAGAACAAACCACCCTTGTTCTATCTGCGGGGTTTATGGTCATTACACGCATGCTTGCCCACATTTGGACCGAGCTCGGCAACTTTGGACTGACGATGCCCATCGTCAAGGGCAAGCGGCTCCTCAGCCACCGCCCAACCCTCCACCACCTCAACATCAACCTTTGGTATTGCAAAATCCCTTTCCAAACCAAGGTGTAGTGAACACTCAGCCGTTAGTCCCCCCTCAGGGCAACGCGCCACCACAGCAGATCACTTATGCAGCTCCCGATCAACCCATGTTTGATTCAGGTACTCACCACTTGTTGATGATGTCAACCGCTGACGCCAACCTCCAAACCCGTCGGAACCAATATGGCTCCACTTCTGAAGCCCCTCCCGCCGAAAAGAACACTAACGTTAATCCCACAGATCAAACGTTACGTATACCTCCGGCTCCACTTGATGGCGCTTCCAAAGCACCTCGCTTCCCACTTCGTCGCATCAACAGTAATCCCAATGCTCGGGCTGCGTCAAATTACAACATCGTAGACGACTTAGCCCAGTCTCCTGCAGCCATGTCTGCTTTAGAAGTCTTGAAAAACTGTCCTTCACAGCGCAAGACTTTACTCTCTGCCATTGGCGCCATTGACCCCAATGATTCACAGCTGATCGCATTCGATTCAGACCAGTCTGAACCACGCCTGCCTTCCTCTTTAGCATTCCAAGTTTCCGTTTCTGTTCGGAATCTTGTTATCCATCAATGCATTATCGATGAAGGGGCCTCTACATGCGTCATGTCCACATTCGTTTGGCAGAAGTTGGGATCCCCTACTCTCCAATAGTCCACCACTGCATTGAGAGCCTATGACGGCCGTTCGGCACAACCCCAGGGTCTCTTACCTAATGTCCCCATCCAGCTCGCGGGTAAAACCGTGCTCATTGACATTGAGGTCATCAATGCACAACTTGACTATAACCTTCTACTTGGCCGTAGTTACATTTATGCCATGCGGGTTGTTGCCTCATCCGTTTATCGTACCATGCAGTTCCCCCATGAGGGACGCGTGGTCAAGGTGGACCAACTCACCTATTACGATCCCAAGGCCCCCGCTGCACCTAAAAATGTTCTCCCCATGGTCGAACAACCTGTTTGTGGTGCAACTACCTCATTCATTTCCTCAGTGGGACCTAGACTTTACTCCGAGGCGCCGATGACCTCTACATTCCAGGCCATTCCACCACCATCATCGGAGACCCACGTCGCTAACCTCTGCACTCTTTCGCAACAACCCGGTAGCCAACCCTCCTTGTTTCCTAAACCACCATTGGTACCTAGTCACATTGGAGTTACACCCATCCACACAATCCCCTTTCTATTTCCTCCCTCGGGTGTAGTAAGCGCCCCGGTTATGGCTACCCTTAGTCTACCTGGGTTAACATTGGGATTACCCGTGTGGTATATTTCCCCTCCCGTTCCACCGCCGACACCAAATGTCATCCTGCAACCGGTGCAACCCATCCTTACGTCTACCCAACCACCTCCCGGTATCAATACTCCTTCATCATCGACGATTCCCCCTCCACTCAGAAGGCCCACAACCATACACTGCGGTACCCCCACCCAAGGGAGTTAAACCTCCTCCCGTGTTCCATGCTCCTCCCAAATGCTCGTTGTGTGATGAGTTAGGCCATCCAACCCATCAGTGTCCACAGTTACCTGCATTGCAGGAACACATGCAAATGCTGGATGACGACCCCAACATCCCGGTGGTCAAACTCGATCCAAACCCCATGCCTCGTGATAAATCACTGCGTACCAACCACCCATGTGCGATATGCGGTATTTACGGCCACTACTCACATAACTGTCCTGACATCCCAGATTACAGAGCAGCTCTCTACGAGATGAATAATTTGGACCTTGAGACGGCACCCCCTACTATCGAGGAGATCTACCCTCCCGCATCATCCTCATCTGGAGAGATTAACACCATCTACATGATCTCTTCGACTACCACTACCTCATCACTTGATTTGACCACTCAGAGCTCCCGCAATGATGAAGAGATTCTAGAGGCTCCTATTGCCCTTGATTATCCCTGGGAAGACATGCACCATCGTCCATACCTCCTCCCGGAAGAGACTTCATCCACCACCGCTACCCAATCTGTGGTTGAGTCCAAAGATTTCGTTCCTACTAAAATCGACTGGTTAAAGGATCCCATGGCCGCTATTTCTCCCGTCATCCACATTGACATCTCTGACCCACTTGGTGCCCTTCATACTATTACATTAGGAGCCCCCCACCATGAGCATGAGATTGGAGAATACCGAAAAATCTTCCAAGAATTCACTGATGTCTTTACTTGGTCAGATACCGAAATACCGGGCCTTGACCCCGCCATCTATACAATCTCCACTGGACACCCCTCGGTCCGGTCGACCCCTTCCACTGATCCCATCCGCACGCATGTTCCACTCTGCTACGTCGGTTTTGCCGATGGAGCAAGCCGTTGGTCCCCCAATCTCGCCTCCGCAGCTTGGGTAATATATTCCCCTTCACATGAGTTGATCCATATCGACGGAGTGTGTTTGGGTGCCGTGACCAACAACCAGGCTGAATATGATGCCGTGACCGGTCTCTTGGCCTCAGCTCTCCAAATGAGCATACGTCACCTTAACGTTTTCTTGGACTCACAACTCCTCGTTTCCCAACTCAACAACGATTACCAGGTACGCGATCCCTGCCTTTTCAGAAAATTCCTGCGCACTAAACAAATGGTTAGACAGTTTGAATCCATTTCATTTACACACGTCCCAAGAAACCTCAATAGTGTAGCGGATCATATGGCCAACAACATTCTAGACTGGCACACTAATCGCATTATACCAAATCAAAATGTGCATCCACGTGCATAACATGTGCCTCCACGGGCATATACAAAACAAAATAAATGTGCATCCACGTGCATAACATTTGCCTCCACGGGCATATACAAAAAACAAAATGTGCATCCATGTGCATAACATGTGCCTCCACGGGCATACAGAAAATTAAACATGCCTCCACAGGCGAACATAAAGACAACAAGTGCATCCATGTGCATACAAGACTATATACCAACATCATATATATATATATATATACATCATCATATAGTCAAAACATGTCATAGGTGCCCTCAGCACCCAATATACAAAAAATACATGAGCCGTACAAAATAGAGCTTCCCCATATGCTCATCAGCATTTGGGGGCAAATACATATCATCTAGTCATCAGGGTCCCTCACCTCCTCTGGCGCCTCCTCCGCGGGCCCCGCCGGATCATGGCGAGCCCGAACTCTGCGCTCTGCTGGCCCTGCTGGATCATCCCGTAACCGGATCCTCCGCTCAGCCGGCCCTGCCAGGTCATCCCGAACACCATCCCTGTGCTCGGCCACAAAAACCGCTGTCCTCAACAGGAGCGACCGCCACTCAGGCGGCGCATCGAAGCAACGCTCCACAACGTCCCGGTCCAAGTCTCTCCAGCCATCCTCGGGGAGCCCAGCTAGAATCATCTCAAAAGTCTGTCTGACACCCTCTATGGCGTCATCTCGAGGGCCAACCCCTCGCCCACGAGCCGCAAATCCTCCACCACGTGGAGGTGGTACCGCTGCAGGTGGATGAGCGACCACCATCGTCCACCCCCGACGAGCCACGTAGTCGGCCGGCGGCACTGGACCAACATCTGCACAATGCAAGTAAGCCATCATATGCATATCTAACTATAATCATAGACAGACAAATCAAACAACACATGATATAGTATAAATCAAAAAACACAAAACATACCGTCTAAACTCCAGGCCTGTCCCGGGGCACGAGGCATCTTTGGGTCGCCTCGATAGTCCATACCGGCATATGGAAAATCCTCAATCAGCAGGGGCATCTGCTCCCACTGCTCATAGACCTCCTCAGTAAAGAAACCGCGGACACCACCACCGCCACGAGGCATCATCTGCCCCCACCGCATCATGCGCGGCTCACTCACCAGACCATCACGAATGGGCACCCGTGGTCGCAATGTCGGCACCTGCTCGAAGAAAAAACAACATAGAAAAGATGCATAACAAAACTCACCTCCCTCTCGACTGGCCTTGTCCATATCTCTCCGGACACCAGCCAGAAGCATCTGCCCCCAGGCATAATAAGTCCCCTGAAGAACAGAGTCCACCAACATCGTTTGTCCCCCAGACAAGCGATGTGGTGCAGCAGCACCCAATATCTACAGAACACATGCCCCAACGGCCCGCATATCCCACTCACGTAAAGATCATAGACTAATAGAACTGTTCTGCAAAACGGCATCATCAACACAAAAAGTCTATAGCAAATCCTCCATATCTACACCTGGAGGGATCCTCGGCAGCAGATCTCCCACCTCCCCTAACCGGGGCAACCAAGTCAAAAAATAAACATCCGTGAGGGTGATCTCTAATCTCTCACCCCCAATAATGAAAGCACCCTCCGCTAGCACCCACCAACTCACTAGCTTGTTCAGGAGCCGTCTCACTGAACGAATAGGTGGGATCTGAGCGAACTTCAAAAGTCCGCTCACCGCCAGAGTCTGCCGCACCCCCGGATCAGTCTGAATCCGCAACATCAGATCATCATCGATCTCCTGCTCTCGCCACGAGGCCAATGGTCTCCTCAACATCCTGCCAAAAAACAGAAGAAATTTTTAGCCCCAGCAAAAAAAAATTTGCAAAAAATACCATCGCGGCTTTTCCATGAAAAACCGCGATGACCATCGCGGCCTTTCAATTAAAATCCGCGATGATCATCGCGGCCTCCAGTCAAGAACCCGCGATGAACATCGCGAATTCTTGCTAGACAGTCGCGATGAACATCGCGACTGTCTCCCATGAACCCGCGATGAACATCGCGGGTTCCAACCTCACTGTCGCGATGAACATCGCGACTGTCAGCCTAAAACCCGCGCGGTTCATCGCGGGAAGAGACCCGAAACCCGCGGTATTCCACGTTGGGAGGTCAACGTGGAATTTTACGGCCTTTGGGGGCCCGCCGCCAAACAAAAAAGACATAATTGCAAAGGCTAAGGCAAATAGGATTACCTAAAACTCGCAGAATCGAAAACCAACGGTCAAATCTCCCAGAAATCGAGAAAGAGCTCTGACTACTCTGCCAAACTCGCACGTAACAATGACACGTCATATGGGCCCCACGCCCTATTTATAGAAACTCCACCATTTTTCAAACCGCCATTCCGGTCTCATACGACGTCCGTTTCTCAAACCATTGGTACCATTGGAATCAGCACAGCGAGAACTTCATGATAGACCTTTCCTTTTCCTGTTTTCATCAGGCCCATTTTTTGACCATTTTTTAGGTGCCCCCGTCGCCTCGATTTGCGTGCCGCATCGTCCATTTTGGACAAGTCTTATATCGACGGATTCAGTTTTCTGCGCTCGTGATGATGCTTGAGATCCTTTCTCGCTCTCACCTCCAGATTTTTCGGGCATTTTTCCCATGCCCCCTCGTCGCCTCGGTTTGCGTGCCACATCGGTCGTCACCCATTTTTTGACAAGTTTTATATCACCGGATTTAGTTTTTCGCGCTCGTGATGATGCTTGAGATCATTTCTCGCTCTCACGTCCAGATTTTCTGGGCATTCTTTCCATGCCCCCTTGTCGCCTCGGTTTGCGTGCCACATCGACCGTTCTCCGTTTTCGACAATCTTTATATCGCCGGATTCAGTTTTCCGCACTCATGATGATGCTGGAGATCATTTCTCACTCTCACGCTTAGATTGTTCGAGCATTTTTCCCATGCCCCTCGTCGCCTCGGTTTGCGTGCCACATCGGCCATTCTCCATTTTTGACGTGTTTTATATCGCCGGATTCAATTTTTCGTGCTTATGATGATGCCTGAGATCATGTCTCGCTCTCACGCCCATACTTTTCGGCCATTTTTTCAAAATGCCCTCTTATTGCCTCGATTTGCGTGCCACAAAGCCGCAGCCCCCTTTTGACAATCTTTATGTCACCAGATCCATTTTTTCGCACACATGATGACGCTTGAGACCTTTTCTCGCTCCCATCAATCCTTTTTTGTTCGGTATGATTTTATCCCTTTTTCGGGCCGAGCAAACCCTTTTACGAAAAAGGCACTTAGGGAGTTTCTGTTAAGCTCTTTTCTGACTCCTAAAACAATGAAAAGATCGCTGAGCAATCTTGCTTCCTTTCATGCTCGTTAAACCTATCTGAAAGGGCGTCTACCTGGTATAAGTTTACCCCTTTTCCGGACCTCGTAGACTAATTACGAAAAATGTATACTCTAGTCACATTGGCTAGAAGAGTTCTCCATCCGCATCATTTTATGCTTTTTCGAGCCTTGGAGACTAAACTTACGAAAAAGAACACCAGTGGAGTCCACTTACCGCTTTCAGACTCTCTAAACATGAAAGCGACCATGAGCAATCACCATCCTGGGCTCGTAAAAAGCAACAAGACAGTAGTCATAACCACTACAGAGTCTTCTTATCGCTTTCAGACTCCTTAAAAATGAAAGCACCAATGAGCACGAACAGTCCTGGGCTCACAAATCCACAGGACAGTACCATTTCAGAGCACACTTTTATCCCTTCTTGGAGCTCATTAAAACTACGAAGAAGGACCCAATGGTGCTTCTCGGTGCCACAACAGATCACATCTACTCATATAGCAGCTTCCCCATTTTGGTCGCCTTTGTTCAGAGTATTCTGCAGTATGTCACCCTGAGAACCCCTCGAGAATACCCATCAGCTTGATTCCCCCCCAGAGTCAATACATACCCTTCAGTCCTTAAAAGCAATGGTACCCACACCTACAAGTCAGTTCCCTACGCTGCCAGGTCAACCATGTCATCATGCTCTGAACAAAGGAAGTTTGAGTCTACCCACTATATGACCCCAGTTACTTCCCATCCCCACAAGTATGTCAGTCCTACCATCAGTACTACAATACTTCAATTCTACACCTCGCGCTCTTATCAAGGAAACATCATTGCCTTGTTAGTTGCCGGTTTCCCTCTGTCGACGACAACCACATTTATTCCAGAGGATAGACCTAGAGGTCCCTGTGTCTTGGACTCATCACCATTTATGATGAGTGCCTACGAATCATTTCGAGAAGAGTCCTCAGTGCTTCTCCAAATGGTTGTTTCTCACATGCTCGACTTCAACACCTTGATCGCATCGTTGAGACTCGCACAGGGTATCGGTCCTTTCAGTTATTAGACGAAGACCCCGGATACCATCTGACTCCTCCACATTGGAGAGCCTACCTATGGATAAAACCAGTTATACTTTTCCTATAGATATCCGGGCTGCGCATGGCGACAGTATTCAGATATACACCGGTTTTATACTCCCTCGAGTATACAGTTACATATACTTCCCAGAGATGGCTCACAGTCATTACGTCCTTACAGATGTTGGACACCTTCAGTTTCAGCAGTTCAACAGTCATTCCAGTGTATCAGTTATTGAGACCAGCCATGTTATGATCATGAGTACATCCCAAAATAATGTACTCTCTGGACCAGTATATTTTTTATGTATTAGATCCCCCTTCTTGGGACTAATTGTTATGTATATGTCTTGATACGAGCATGGGTATGCCCGCCTCGTCCATTATCAGAGATTATCCCTCATTCATTTTGAGGCCATGTAATATTTGTTTATTTTTTGCAGCTTCCATGGGACGCATATCCAGTCTCCAATCGGTCTCTTCTCCTCCCCAAACCCCAGAAAAAGACAAAACAACTATGATGTCTATCGGCCATACGATGAGCTCCTACCCTCACACATCAGGGGGCAATCTGTTAACACCCAAAAAGTGCTCACTAACTCATTCCCTTATTCACATGACCCATTTGTCCACTTTTCCACCATCTGAGCCTCTGAAGCCAACAAAAGGTCACCAAAAGACCTTGGTACACCCCTTTTTCCCACTCAAAAAGATTATTTTTCCTAAAAAAGCATAAAAAACCCTCAAAAAGGGTTCAAATTCCCAAAAATATTAAAAAGGGAATAAAAAATATTAATTTTATTCAAAAAAGGAAAAAAGAGGGAAAAGTACCTAAACCATGTTGGTCAATACCATTTGGTTTCCACAAAACCACAAATGGTATTCCCCACCACCAAAACCTATAAAAAGGTGGTAGGGGCTCCTCATTTCACATCCATTCATATTCCTATCCTCATGCTGCCAAAATCTCCCTTGAGTATTTGGCCATTGTAGCAACCTTGGAGAAAGGACCCATTGGAGATTGGAGCTGCTCACCATTGGAGCCATTCAAACAACCTTCATCACTTGGAGGTATTGTTCTTGCAAGCATTTGCTTGCCCCATTGTCAATACAAAAATTATTTTTTATCTTTCTTGTTCTTGTTCTTTAATTCAAAATGCACATGCTAGTTTAGTTTAGTTTAGATTTAGCTTATTGTTATTTATTTCTATTGAAACTGCTGCTACTAGTTAGCAGGTGCCCATAGCACTAAGCCTGGTTGCAAAACCGGGCCAACAGGAGGAAAATGATTTCTCCCACAACTATCTAAGCATTCAGCATCCAAAACTGTCCCTATGGAACCCCAGTTCGATTTCCCTCCTTCGCCACTGGTATATAACACAAAAATGCCCTTCTCCCATCTGAGAATGAAGGAAAACACAGAATTTTGATGGAGAAAAATGCCCAGCCATCTCCCAACTCGTGAGAGAGCCAAACTGGTTGATGGGTAATGGATTGGGGAGAAATTCATGGCTCTTTTCTTGCCCAAGAAGCCAAACATGATTTTCTATGAAGGGTGGCTTTCCCATACCCTAATTTGGATAGCCATACCTCCCATTCCCCAAGGCATTAACTACCTCAACCAACTCTTGGGAGAAAAGAATGATTGGGTACAAAGTCAACATGGGTAGTTGAAGGTTTTATGGGTTCACTCATTGACACTTGGCTTGACTTGATTGGTTCAAGGGTTTGAATGTTTCCCTCCCAATTCTTTTTAAAATCATGCCCCCATCTCTTGTTGCATTGCATAGCTAGTTGTGGATATTTTATTAAAATGCATATTTACATGATATTCACAATTCCATTGTGCCTGGATATCACGTAAACCATATGCATCAATAAATCGATGGCGGGGCCTTGGCCTTGAGCTCCTCACCACAATTTTATAACAATATTACATCATTTACATTTTAGTGCAATAAGGTCAAGATCGGGATATTAAATTCCCCCCCCCCTTGGAATAACACCGTCCTCGGTGTTCCAACACTTAGGAATAAATACCCACTTTACACATGCCTCAAAATTCACAAAAGGTGGCTGGTCTGTCCTACGTTTCATCTCTTTACTTTGAACATTCAGGACCAAGTCCTTTGGCTTCCTCAAGCTGCTAGCTATCTTTGATCTTCCATGTCTGCAGGTGGGCATTGCTCCACGGCAATCCCTTCCTTTTATTTACCTTCCAGCTAATCTACAAGTCTAGAATTTTCATGGATGCCATCTTTCTTGTTGTCCTGGAAACTATTTGAGGAATATTTTCAGCCAAAACAAATAGCTTTTGGCCTGGTACCATGATCAATGTGCACAACTGGCTCCCACTTTTCTCACTAGCAACACTTGGCTAGTAACAGATGCAAACAATGGCTTCCAATTTTTCACCTGTGAGATTCATCATCGCAATTTCCTGTTAGGACAAGCATAACGCAATATTAAAATTAGTCAATTATTTTCCCAATTGACATGGAAATTCCATTCTTCACTCATGAGACTTCCACACTTTTCATGCTTTCCCAACATACACATGAATTCATTCATGTTCATCCTTTCACAGGGAAATAACTATTTGAGCATTCACAATTCATTTCAAGCAATTAAACACAATCTATTTTCAGCCATGACATGCACTCAACAATCATCTGTTTCTGAAATGCATCAATCAAAAAGGAAAGAGAAGAGTAAGAGGTTCCCCCTCTTAGTCTTTTTCCAATCCGGAGCCACACTACCACTGTGGTTTCATGCTCCTCAGCCTCTTTCACTTCAATGTGAATGCTTGATTTTCCCTTTATTGGCTATGACACTTAGTGTCTAGGGTCTGTCTAAGGCTTTTCAACTAGGGAACCCTTCTCCATTGTTTCCTATAGAACCTTTGGCTGCTAGGACCCACTCATGTCCACTAGCACCATCTTTCATTACTACTCATACTGAGCTCGTTAAGACGGTCACATGTCTGCATCCCTATGATGCCTTCATAGTCCTTGCTTCTAGCAATACCTATACTCAAACATTGAATCAATTCACATGTTTAGTTTATTTTCATAGAGTTTATCTCTAAACAAGAGTTTGAGAAAATCATAACCAAATCATATACACACGTATATTCATAAGCAAGAAGCTGCAAGGTAACCAAATACTTATCTGCATTGGATGTCTTCATGTTATTCCACAGGCTCCTTCTTTGCTTTACAAGCATTGGATTGCCCGTGGATACAATAACGAATGTTGGGTTGGCACGCAGGCTACTCCACAATCATTCGAATAGGAAATGCCAAGCCAGTACGTTGACTGGGTTTATCAGACATCCCATTTAGCAATATGCTAGGCCAGTACTCCGACTAGTTTCATCAGATGTCTCATTCAAAAATATGCTAGGCTAGTACTCCGACTGGTTTTATTAATTAATTAAGGAAGGTTTGGCCAACACGTCGGCTGCTCCACAACATCAAGTAGTTAATGCCCAACCAGTTACTCTTTGGATTTACTAAGAATTATAGCTCCAACCAGTTACTCTCTGGATTTACCAAGAATTTATAGCTCCAACCAGTTACTCTCTGGTTTTACCAAACATTTGCAGCCCCCAACTAGTTACTCTCTGGTTTTACCAAGCATTTGTAGCGCTCAACCAATTACTCTCTGGTTTTACCAAGAATTTATAGCACCTAACCAGTTACTCTCTGGTTTTACCAAGCATTTGCATTTCTTTCAGGGACCTTACTTCCTGCAATGGCCAAGGTTTCCAACAAAGAAACAACAGTGTATTAGCTTGGTTGTCATAAGACTTGTTCATAAAATTATTCATTATTCGAAAATGAATGAAAATCAAATACTTATCTGTATTGTGCATTTCCTCACTCCTCCACAGGTTTCCTTCTCTGCTTTACGAGCCTTGGATCACTTGTGGGGTAGATGCTTGGCCAGCACACATACTGCTCCACAACATCATCCGAATAGGCAACTCCAAGCCAGTACGCCGACTAGGTTTATCAGGCATCCCAAAAATCAGTATGCTAAGCCAGTACACTGACTTGATTTATCAAGCATTTCAAAAATCAGTATGCTAAGCCAGTATGCCAACAGGGTTTATGAAGCATACAACAACCATTTCCAAGCCAGTTCTCCGACTGGGTTTGTCAGGAAATAACACCCTTCACCAATACCTCCACAACATGCAAATAGCCAATTCCAAGCCAGTACACCAACTGGGTTTATCATACATCCAATTTTAACAACATGCCAAGCCAGTATGCCGACTGGGTTTATCAGGCATCCAACAACCCTTCACCACAACATCCAAATAACCAATGCCAAGCCAGTACACCGACTGGGTTTATCAGGCATACAACAACCATTACAATCCAGTACACCGACTTGGTTTATCAGGAAATAAGAACAACATAATATGATTACGTGGCTCCTTCTCCTATGCAAACCAGTGGTTCCCTCCAGGAACTCCATAGGTGACTCACTTGACTACAGGCTAGCATGGCCCCACAATACCCACTCACACTACACAAGGATGATACCCCTTTTCTACAACACAGCTCCTCGGGCCTATCCATCTCTTCTAGTGTCCTTTAGTGTGAGTGTAGAAAGGTTACCACTGCTCATACATTCTTCTTGAGCACCCTTTCTTCACTTTGCCTCTTAACGTGCAACACCAAATTGCATCTGTGTAAGCTTATAGCACAAGAAGTATAAGCAGGCTCATCAGTATTGCTTCTCTAGAATTGTAACCATATTTCATAACATTCACTATCAAGTATTGAAACACCAGGAACGCGTCCATTCCCTTAGGGTGTAGTCAATATTGACAACCCTAACATAACCTAGCACCTGAAAGGTATGCATCCCTTTCCGATGTGAGCCATGTAGGCCTTAGTCACACTCAAGCAATCTGGAATAATAATGAAATAATAAAACATGCTCTACATATTAAATCTAATAACCAGACATGCATATCCTTAGTTATGGTTACAAAATACTCATCCGTTTTGCGGATGTATCTTTTCTTCATTTGTGAAGAACGGGGACTCCCTTATCTGATTCAATAGTCCTTCGGTTTGCCACCCCAATCTTTTCACGTTCCATAACCCACACATGCCTTCTTGGCATACTTCCACCATCTTACTCACATGGTTTCCCAACATGGAGTGCAGCTGGGATATTATCAAAATTTACTAAGGTGTTTCACCCGAAACCCATGTCCAAAGCATGTGGTCCTTCCCATGGAGTTTGGCTTCTGCAGGCCATCACACATGGTCCTCCTGCAATGTGGCTTCTTGACACACTTATCAAATAGCCAATCAGTCAGCAACATTTAATAATAAAATTCAAATCTTATCTTATTGTTCCATAACCAATTAATGGCATTAATAATTTGCAATTCTACCTACTACAGAAATTGATTTGCTTAGTCGTGAGGCTATCCTCATATTGTTTGGATCTCGTAAGTGATATCACTCTGTCCATTATAGTTTTACACTTGATACCATACATGAACATCCACCTGCAACATGTCCTCCTAGCACAATTTTATATAAGCCAAGCAGTCATTAGCAATTATTAGCAAGGTTTCAAATCTGAAATTTATAACTCTATTTTCCTACAGAAATTAGATTTGCAACCATGAGATTATTCTCATAAACTTAAACCAGAAAATTTTCAGATTTGTTTCATGCATAAGTTACAGCCATGAGAACCTTCTCATAACCTTTGGCTTCTACACATGGTAGATTCTGGTCTTTACTATGGACTTGTCCTCATTGCCATACGCAAGACTTTTCTACCTGAAATTTGAACTTCAATCATCCAAAGACGTTGTGAGTATCTATGCATATAATCTTTTCATTGCTACAACAGTCACTGAAGTGATCTCAGAATTATAACGCTCAATAATTCAAACACTTTTAGCTGTTGATATTTGAAATGCAATGAAATATATATATATATATATATATGCATATAATCTTTTCATTGCTACAACAGTCACTGAAGTGATCTCAGAATTCTAACGCTCAATAATTCAAACAATTTTAGCTGTTGATATTTGAAATGCAATGAAATATATATATATATATATATATATATATATATATATATATATATGCATCATTATCATAATAGAGTTGCAAGACACGAGTATACTATCCATGCAATTTAAATAAACTGTAAATACTCATTACTTCACATTTCATGCAACTCTGTCCTTCCACAAAGCACTCTGGTAGCCCATCAACATGACTACCTTATTCATGCAATCATTTTCCTGCATTCATAGAATCTCATTAAATGGTCTCAAAATTAACAATAGTTCACCATTTCATCTATTATCTAATTGCATTGAAACATGTATATGTCACAACCATGCATTCCCACAATGCATCTCAACATGTGCACTCACACATATGCATGCACATTCACAACATTTACATAGTATTTTAATGTGCACTCCCTCAATTCTTTCTTGCATGGATTCATGAATACCACGATGTCATATCATTCATTTAACCATGACTTTCTAATAGGGCATGAACTACCACAACGTGACTATAAGTCCTTACTTGATTTGGTTGTTAAACTCACAACCAGTATACACAAATGGCATGATATAATTTCATATGAATGCATTGAGGTTTCTAAGCAACTATAGGGTGTAAGGCTTCCTGCCTTCACTTACCCACACCTCACAATACTGGGTAGGTTGAAATTCACATTCAAGCACTCAATACCACATGCAAACCAAATCAACACAGTTTAAACATAGTTGAAGGGATCTCACCAAATCCTCTTTCAACATTCATGTAATTAAGCACAAATAACCATTACTTGCATGGCTATCATTAACATCACTTGATGTTACCTAATCAGTTGGCTACCAAGGCTTCGCATTCCTTTTTCCAACCTCATGATCGTATATTTGTTGCCCCAACCTTTATTCATAAGGTTGTTGGTCATATGCAACAATCATCATCCACATCTTTAGCCATGCTTCGGTTGTCTTTGGTCTTATAACCAATGTGAACACAACTAATTATTAGCAACCACAATAATTATCTTAAGTGGCTCATTGCATATGTAAATCCTTAATATTTTACCAATATGCGTCGTATATATATTCACAAGCATTTTCACATGCACTATGCAATATCTATTAGTATTCCAACTAGTACATATTCACTTCATCTATCTAATCCCTTGCATTTTCAATCATGCTTCTATGGTCTGATTCGTACAACCATTATCAACAACATTAATGGTCATCAACCATAAGAAATACCATTAATGGGGTATTGCATGTGTAACTTCACTACCTTTACCCATATGCAACATCATGATCATGCATAAGCAATTCACATGCACTATGCAATGACTCTTTAATCATTCCCACTAATTTATATTTAATCTGCTACTCTCTTGCATTTCCAGCATTCTCATGCCATAATTTTTATGCGTATAAAACTTGTAAAATACAAATACAATAGCAAGAGAGGAGTTAAGGGATTCTCCCTTTCTAATTCCCCATCATGACATGGAGCTCCTCCTCCACATCTCAATGATCCTTTTCTTGGCTTCCCTATTGTTGATGTATATGTAACTTCGGAATGTATTTCACCTATGTATTTCATTTATGTATATTGTACTCCCATAGAGATGTGTTATTCCTTTATAAGGAAGTGTTGTCATTTGTATTGACAAGTGTTGCAAGTGTCGTAACTTGCTGATGGGTTATTAGACCACCATGTGTGGGGTCGACCCTGATTAAGTTAACCATGGGTTATTATGCTAAGCTAGACAAGTCGGCCCCATAGGTTTTTTGGGCAGGACAGGACAAGTATAATTAGAGAGCAAGATCTCTCTATTTGATCATCTCAGTATTGACTTCTACACTACTCGAAAAGTGGCACACATGTAAGGAGGAGGATCACCTGCTAGTAGAAGACTATCTCTTGCACTTTGGTTGTATCATTGCTCTCTCTATCTCTGAGGAAGTTGTGGGGTTTTTCACCTTTATGGTTTTCCCCAGTGAAACTCTGTGTGTCTCTTGTCTCATGTGATTGCTTGGTGTGATTGATATGCATTGTTATACTTGATATTCTGTACATGTTATTCTCTTAGTAAAGATCCTAGAGCATATTGAATTAATGCTCAAAAATTAACATGGTATCAGAGCTTCCCTGAGAAGAAGACATTGTGCAGTGGCGGAAACTAGGGTTTCTTGTTTATTGGGTTTCTCGCCATATATTTTGGGAAAGCAGTAATGTAGATTGACTCTACTCATCAAGGAGAATCTATCTGTCCAATCAGAATTCAATTCTGAGCACTTTCAGTTTTGGCCCTAAAAATTAGGGTTTCCTTAAACATAGGAATTTCTGAAATCTGAAGACATAGCTGGAAGCTCCTTGGAAAAATTGAAGTTTAGAGCTTTAAGTCAAGATTTTTGGTTGGGTGAAGCTCCGGGAAACTCAAACCCTAATTCAGGGTCCTCCCCAGTGAATCCAGGAAGACTAAAAGGCATTTCTGAAGGGTGAAACTTTGCAGATCTCAAATTCTGAATATACCAGGTTGATCAGCTCATCAAGGCACATCTTTCTATCCTTTCAGAAGTTTGAAATTCACATTTTGAATTTTTAGGGTTTCTCTGACAAACCCTAATGCGGGACCAGATCCAGTTTTCAGCAAATCAAGTGGTAAGACCTAAATCTCTTCTATTTCCATTTGAAGTACTCTTTAAAGATGTCTCACCACACCAAGCTTGAGGATAAGCTTGAAGGGGCTGATAACTTCCGAGCATGGAAGTATAGGATTGGGTTAATCCTGGAAGAAAATGAGTTGGACACTTATATAAGTGAAGAGGTCCCTGTCCCAGAGGGAGAAGAGGCTAAGGCTCTTCACAAAAAGAACTTGGTCAAGGAAAAAAGGATTATTGCTGATTCTATCAAGGATCATCTCATCCCACATGTGTCATCTCTGAAGACACCGAAGGAGATGTTTGATTCCCTTACCAAGCTATTTGAAGGGAAGAACATAAATCAGAAGATGACCCTGTAGAACCAATTGAAGGGGGTAAGACTTCAGAATGGAGAGACCATTCAATCCTATTTCTCTAAGGTCTCTCAGATCAAAGAACAACTTAAAGTTGTGGATGAGGTAGTAGATAATGGTGAAGTTGTTATGACCACATTGAATGGCCTACCTAGGTCATGGGATTCTTTTATCCAAGGAATCTGTGCAAGAAAGAAACTAATATCCTTCAGTAGACTATGGGAGGAATGCTCTCAAGAAGAAGCTAGGCTTGTGGCCCGAGAAAAAAAGATGGGAAATGAAGATCAAGCTCTCACTGCTCACACCAAGAAGGGAAGTAAGTTCAAGGAGGAGCATTCTCATTCTAATAAACCTTCTCACCACTCTAAAAATAGGAAACATCTAAGATGTTTCACATGTAATGAGAAAGGGCACTTTGCCTCAGATTGTCCCAAGAACAAGAAGGACAACAACAACAACTTCAACAAAAAGAAGAAGGGCAACAAAAGAAAATATCATGCTCATGCTGCTGAGGATGATGAACCTCCCAAGAAGAAGGCTAGATCATAAAGTGATGACTCATCAAGCGAAGAAGAATATGTTATAATCTCTACTCTCACAAGTACTATCTCTCATGGTTGTAATGATTGGCTTATTGACAGTGGGGCTTCTAAACACATAACTGGGTTTAAAGAATCTTTTGTAAATTTATCTGAACATGAATCACCCCATAAGGTGAAACTTGGGGATGATTATCAATACCCTATCAAAGGAGGTGGGGAAGCCTCCTACAACATAGAATCTGGAAAGACTTTGAAGATGAAAGATGTGTTATTTGTACCTAGGCTCAAGAAAAACCTACTCTCCATCTCTGCATTGGATGCAAAGGGCATGAGGGTTGCATTTGTAGATGGCCAAGTCCTAATGTGACCAAAAGGTAAAACTATTGATGATGCAGTGGTGATTGGAGAGCAAGAGGGAGGATTGTATAAATTGAAGGGACAACCTGAACATGCCATGGTACATGAATCCATGGAGCCAAGTGAACTTTGGCATCAAAGGCCTGCACATGTGCACTACTGTAATGCCCGCCTCGGTGCCTTAACTGTTTAGAATAATGAGGTACTAGTTTTGAAATGAACCGGCTAAGTAAAACACGAACCATTTGAATTTACTTTGAAAATGCTTGAACGACAGTTATAGAAACTATTACTTTACTTGATAAATGAATGCTTGACTGATTGAGATAGAATGTCTGAATGTTGGATATGCTCGACTGATTGAGATAGAATGACTAAATGTTAGACATGCTCGACTGATTGAGATAGAATGACTTAATGTTAGATATGCTCGATTCATTGAGATAGAATGACTGAATGCTAGATATACTCGACTGATTGAGATAGAATGACTGAATGTTAGATATGCTCAACTAATTGAGATAGGATGACTGAATGTTACATATGCTCGACTGATTGAGATAGAACGACTGAATGTTAGATATGCTCAACTGATTGAGATAGAATGACTGAATGTTAGATATGCTCGACTGATTGAGATAAGATGACTGAATGTTACATATGCTCGACTGATTGAGATAGAACGACTGAATGTTAGATATGCTCGACTGATTGAGATAGAATGACTAAATGTTAGATATGCTCGACTGATTGAGATATGATGACTGAATGTTAGATATGCTCGACTGATTGAGATGGGATGACTGAATGTTACATATGCTCGACTGATTGAGATAGAATTATGAATGATAGATATAATTTACTGATTGAGAGAAAAGGATGAATGAAATATATGCTCGACTGACTGAGATATTATGATGGATGATGAAATATTTCATAGTGCAGCGCTACTAATGTGCGCTTGAGTGTGTGTGTGTGCAGTGGCAAGTAAGATGATTTACCGACTGACCCACAATGGAATTATAGGGGTCGTAAGAATGGAAAGAACACATAGGGGTACGACGACTGACTGTCGACCCTGGATTAGTAATCCACGCACGGGTGAAGCCGTTTCAGTTCACCCGGGGAAGCATATGCTGTACGGGCAAGGCCATAATGATTTGGTCGCGTACGATGAGTTGAGGGGCGTGCAATAAGGAGAGCCTTATCCCTCAACATTCCTTAGTCTCCAAGGAGCGTAGTTGAGAGATCGCGGTAACGATTCCCGATCGCTACGTAGTACTCCCCATAAGAAGGAAGAAATGAAACTGTCAGAAGGGCCCGCCGAAGAGGTACCTAGACAAGAACGAAAGGAAGAAAATTAATCAATGGTATAAATAAAAATTTCACATAAAATTTAAGAAATACTTTATTTCATTTTGTTTTATTTTATTAATTTGAATAATTGTATTCAAGATTTATTTTTTAATTGATTTCATTAATTTGAATTATTCATTTTAATTGATTTTATTAACTTGAAAAGGAATTGAAGAGATTGATTTTATTCAATATTAAATTTGATTAATTATGCTGATTGAAAAAGATTAATAATAAGAGAATTTGTTTTTCAAAGATTTTAATTTTATGGATTTTACTATTTTAAACCATTCTATCAAAGATTATATTTAATTGAATTCATTATTTTGAGAAAGAATTGAAATAAGTCATTAATAAAAGAAAAACAATTCAAGATTTTACTTTAATTAATTTTATTATTCATTTAAATTATTTTATAAAGAGGAAATTTAAAATAGATTATAATTATAGTAAAAGGAATCATCTTTTAATTCAATCTTAATATTAGAAAAAGAAAGAAAAGTAGAAAGCAATAAGTCTAACTAAAAGATTGTTAAGTAAACTAAATGAGAACCAAATGAGAAGTAGAACTCTTCTACACCTAACTCCCACTGATATAGGGATTTAGGTGCACATTAAAGACATTAAGAAGACACATGTATTTGAGAATATTGGAAATTAAAATATTAAATTAAATTAAATATGTGCATGGACAGACACATGGCACACAGGCTTTTGCTATATAATGAGGGAGGAGAAGGAGAGAAAGGCATCTCTTGCTCCCTAATGCTGGATGGTCATCATAATCTCGGATTATGTTATGATCCTTAGAGTTGGGATTAGCCGGAATGAGGATTGGGAGATCCTTTCAAGAGGCTATTTGTGTGTGTTGTTACAACCCCTTTAGCTCGAGGGTTCGGGGTGAAGAAGAGTAACCCCGATACGGTAGGGAGGTCAACCGAGGGATCACTCGGTACTTCGTCAGGAGATTGGATTGGATCGTGCGGAACCCATTTCGAAGACTCCATCGATTCGCTGGACCAACCGTCGAAAATAAGTTTGGAGTATTTTTATTTTATTTATTTTGCTAAATCTTTTTGAGAATGAATAAATCTGAGTATATTGTTTTATGTATTGACATTCATGTACTGCAATAAATAGAACTAGATCTTCTTCTAAAAAAATTACACTGGAAGTTTTTTTTGGGGACCCCGAAAAGGGGGTCCCTACATTTGGTATCAGAGTCGGTCGAGCCTTGAGGGCACCGGACTCATATTATACAGGGATTATCGGTATCTCCATCAAAATTGAATCGACTTGGACAGCTAAATCAGTCGCTACTACAATGGTCTGTCCATCTTCAACCTGAGTAACTAATCAAGTTCAATGTCCTTAAATTGTTCTCTCTTTTCAGTATCGAGATTGATATTATGGTTGTATACGTGTGTAAATTAGTTTGTTTTTCTGTAGATGTATAAACTTTGATTAAAATTATGCATATGGTGAATTCATAATGAGGATATAAAAGAGTAAGGGTGGTTGATCGATCTCTGGACTGAGGGATTTTAACCAGGTTTTATTAAATGTACGATTTAGAATGACTGTGTGATTATCAAAATCGGCCCGCCTTATGCAGACCACGGTTGGGTTAAGAACTTAAATATCTGGGAATTATAACTCTGTTTCATAAAGTTATATTGTAAATCTGGGGTTATGGGTTTTGGCCCCATATTATACTTTAGCGATTTCATAATCCATGACTCAATCATGTAGTAGCTAAAACGCTAACCTGTGTATGAAGTCTAATCTGCGCCTGGGATAGTGGGTATGAATAGGTATCAATCCTTTCTGAATTTTAAACTTTGTGTAGATGTATACCCTTTGGATCATATATATATATATATGGTTAGACCGGAACCGATTCTTTATTGATGTTTAACTGGAATCTCCGTCGAAGGCGTGAAGGGTGAAACCCTCGGGAGCATGTTGGATTAAGATCGATTGCTGTAAGTGTTATGTTGTGTAAATCCAAAATCACAGAACTATCCCTATCCTCCCTACGACCTCCGTATAGATATCTTACTCCTTGCTGCGTATGGATGGATCCGATCCATGATTTGTAGTCTGTGTATTCATTAATTGATGCAGCATAGCGATCGTGTGTGTATATTGTGTTCACTATGAAACTTAAGGTGGGTCTCGATCCATACATTGCAGGCTGTATATACTAAATTGAATGCATCATAAAACGATTTGTAGTTGACCATAAAGGTCTCTTTGTATCCGCTGGCGTTTTCCAGAATTCATGCTTTTAACTATAATTTAATCTCTAAAATTTCCTGTGCGTCTATTCCCGAATTCATGACGTTTCCAGGAAATTGTTCTATGAATTTTAATTTGATCTTTAGAAATTCTCTGTGTGTTTATTCCCCGAATGCATGGCGTTTCCAGGAATTGTTTTATGATTTTAATTTGGACTTTAACTAGTAATCTGTATAAAGTAACTCTGATCTTTTAATTCTCCCGCTGGCCACCTTACTCATGTTAATCAATGAAACTATACCTCGCTATCGACAGGCTAATGATGAGAAAATTTGAATGTCTTAACGTTTGTGGAAGTTTAATGTCATTGAGAAAGAATTTATTTAAATATTATCACTCTGCCATAAAATGAGACTGTCTTAACTTTTGTGGAAGTTTAACATCATTGAGAAGGAATTTATTTAAATATTAATACTTTGTTATAAAAATGAGAATGCCTTAACTCTTGTTTAACATCAATGTGAAAGAATTTATTTAATTATTAATACTTTGATATAAAAGGATAATGTCAAGTAACTATTGTTGAAGTTTAATATCATTGAGAAATGATTTATTTATTTATAATTGCTTTATCATAAAATGAGATTATAGGAAGGAGATAGGGTGTGAAACATTCAAATTATAAGTTTTTGAGTCACTTTTTATGATCATGTTTAATAAGGATAATGAATGCATTGATTGTGAAAATTATTTAAACTTGGGCGAACTTTAGTGCATATTCTTCATTCTTACAAAAACAGATTATACCCTACTAATCCATCATCGTATATTTAAATTAATAATAGGACGAACCTTACATTATGTTCTAATAATACTTGAAGTCATGTACGCAATTAGAACCTCGTGTTAGAAACTGACCACTTCAACAACAACAACAAAATTGCTTGCTTGTCGGCACACTTAAGGTCGATCTCTACATTTGGTTATATTATTAGAGAGATACTTGTTTGGGTTAGACATGATAGTTAAAAGTGCTATCATAAAAGGAATGGTTGTATAGGATAACGCAATATTAAATTTATAATACATTCATGTGAGGTTAAATCATTAATAATTGTATTTCTTGTTTGTTAAGTATTGATATGAATTGGAAGAAATTTAAGACACTATGATGTTTCATTTTTCATCTATGAGTAGCTAGAAGTAGAAGAAGGAGGAAATTAATATATATATATTTTTATATGTTATAATATATTCATGCGGTGACTAAGAACAAGTTGGAGGTGACTAAGAACAAGTTGGAAGTGGTTGTCACATTCTTAATTCATATTTCATAAATGTATAAGTATAAGTATTACTCCATTTATGGAATAATTAGAAGATGAAGAAAGAAGAAAAAAAATCAGCTACTTATGAAGAGAGACCCTACATTTGAGTAAGTACTCACAACATATCATGAGGATATTAAAATACTTGTATTATTTGGCAATATAATGTCCTTTAATATTTGTGGAAATGATGTTTATTTTATTGGATTGTATAGATTGGGTGCAATTAAAAATGCCTTCTAAAAGTTATCCTTGGAATGTCTTTCCTATGGAAATGAAGATATATAGCATATTCTTGAAATACCTATTTTTAAGAATGTTGTTTCTGAGTAGATAAGATTTATTATTTTATATGATGGAACGGTATTACATATACTTGGAGATATTATATATATTTGCTTCAAAAGAATAGATTAAGTTCTTATATGATGATGTAGAGTATATGAATGTGATTCTTATATAATCAATCAAGCAACTGGAATGAGACATTATTACAAGGATGTCATTAGAATAGTTTTTATAAGTATGTTGGATTGTATATGCAATGTCTTAATAGAAAAAAAATAGTCTTCATAAATGCACCATTGGAATATTCATGTATATAATATCTTCAATAAGTAACAGAAGGAGGTGGGTCAATAATATATACATATATATTGTATGTATAGAAAAGCTTTCTTTTTGGGTATGTGCTATTGGGTTATGTATGCATTCCTTCAAACAGGAAAGAGGGGGGCCTTTATTAATACATCATCGGTATGTTATTGTGAACATTAAGAAAAATAGGATTTTATGAATGTATCCTATGAAAATAATATTGCTTGCGTTATTTTTAAAGATTAATATATTACATCTTAGTCTTGTAGAATTTCTTATGTTATACTATAAGAAAAGAGTTATCTTTTGTGACTTACGATGAGTGATGCATGGAGATCGACGTGGAAAAAAAAAATTAGAGCTGTGGATTCTACTTCTTCTCCTTCGGTAAGGATACTCCCAGCTTCCCGAACAGGTTAGAACTATTCTCCTCTAAATTGGCTAATATGTAAGATTGAATTGCATTCAGAGTTTGTATACTTTTGATGAAGGGTTTTACGTCAAGGATTTTATCAATTGGTTGTAAATGCTTATTTTATAAATCAAAATGATGACTTCATGGGTATGCAATACTAGCTGTAATCATGCTTTGGATTGTGAAAAGAGAGAAGTCATACTTACGTTGAATTATAGGATCTTGAGTAAGGAAGAGAAGAAAGCCTTACATAACTTTGTTTATAAAATTTGAGATTATACTTTTTAAATGGCCCTCCAGTATTTAAATTGTACCTTGGATTATGAGAAGAGAGAGGTTGTATGTAAGATTAGTTTATGAATGGCTAAGTTATGTGTTGCAGAATAAAAATTTGGAAGGGTTAACTCTTATTTTGAAATTCAGATACTGTTTAAAATATATGATAGTTATACGTAACTATAGAAAATGAAGAAATTGGGATTGAATATTTTATCCCTTATGTTGAAATGTGTCAGTGCTTTAAGGATTTTCGTAAATAATGTACGTAATAGTTTTGTTGACTGGAAAGAATTTGTCGTAGACGATTTCAATCCCGATTACAATTAGAGATGTCAAGGGAGAACTGATGTGGGGATTGCTACACTACGAAAGGTACGATTTAGTTATATTACCAATTATGCGGTTTATACTTATATGAGGGTAGAAAAGAATAAATGAAATTTTATTATCAATTGTGGATATATTGAAGAAATGAATGTGAAAAGGAAGTGAAAACTCACCGTGGAAGCACATAAGACTTAACTTTAGGACGAAGTTTTAATAAGAGGGGGTGTATGTAATGCCCGCCTCGGTGCCTTAACTGTTTAGAATAATGAGGTACTAGTTTTGAAATGAACTGGCTAAGTAAAACACGAACCATTTGAATTTACTTTGAAAATGCTTGAACGACAGTTATAGAAACTATTACTTTACTTGATAAATGAATGCTCGATTGATTGAGATAGAATGTCTGAATGTTGGATATGCTCCACTGATTGAGATAGAATGACTAAATGTTAGACATGCTCGACTAATTGAGATAGAATGACTTAATGTTAGATATGTTCGACTCATTGAGATAGAATGACTGAATGCTAGATATACTCGACTGATTGAGATAGAATGACTAAATGTTAGATATGCTCGACTGATTGAGATAGGATGACTGAATGTTACATATGCTCGACTGATTGAGATAGAACGACTGAATGTTATATATGCTTCACTGAATGAGATAGAATGACTGAATGTTAGATATGCTCGACTTATTGAGATAGAATGATTGAATGTTAGATATGCTCGACTGATTGAGATAAGATGACTGAATGTTACATATGCTCGACTGATTGAGATAGAACGACTGAATGTTAGATATGCTCGACTGATTGAGATAGAATGACTAAATGTTAGATATGCTCGACTGATTGAGATATGATGACTGAATGTTACATATGCTCGACTGATTGAGATAGAATTATGAATGATAGATATAATTTATTGATTGAAAGAAAATGATGAATGAAATATATGCTCGACTGACTGAGATATTATGATGGATGATGAAATATTTCATAGTGCAGCACTACTAATGTGCGCTTGAGTGTGTGTGTGTGCAGTGGCAGGTAAGATGATTTACCGACTAATCCACAATGGAATTACAGGGGTCGTAAGAACAGAAAGAACACATAGGGGCACGACGACTAACTGTCGACCCTGGATTAGCAATCCACACACGGGTGAAGCCGTTTCAGCTCACCCGGGGAAGCATATGTCGTATGGGCAAGGCCATAATGATTTGGTCATGTACGATGAGTTGAGGGACGCGCAATAAGGAGATCCTTATCCCTCAACATCCCTTAGTCTCCAAGGAGTGTAGTTGAGAGATTGCGGTAACGATTCCCGATTGCTACGCAGTACTCCCCATAAGAAGGAAGAAATAAAACTGTCAGAAGGGCCCGCCGAAGAGGTGCCTAGACAAGAACGAGAGGAAGAAAATTAATCAATGGTATAAATGAAAATTTCACATAAAATTTAAGAAATACTTTATTTCATTTTGTTCTATTTTATTAATTTGAATAATTCTATTCAAGATTTATTTTTTAATTGATTTCATTAATTTGAATTATTAATTTTAATTGATTTTATTAACTTGAAAAATAATTGAAGAGATTGATTTTATTCAATATTAAAATTGATTAATTATGCTAATTGAAAAAGATTAATAATAAGAGAATTATTTTTATTCAAAGATTTTAATTTTATGGATTTTACTATTTTAAACCATTCTATTAAAGAGTCTATTTAATTGACTTCATTATTTTGAGAAAGAATTGAAATAGGTCATTAATAAAAGAATTGTTTTTCTTTTATTATTATTCAAGATTTTACTTTAATTAATTTTATTATTCATTTAAATTATTTTATAAAGAGGAAATTTAAAATAGATTATAATTATAGTAAAAGAAATCATCTTTTAATTCAATCTTAATATTAGAAAAAGAAAGAAAAGTAAAAAGCAATAAGTCTAACTAAAAGATTGTTAAGTAAACTAAATGAGAACCAAAAGAGAAGTAGAACTCTTCTACACCTAACTCCCACTGATATAGGGATTTAGGTGCACATTAAAGACATTAAGAAGACACATGTATTTGAGAATATTGGAAATTAAAATATTAAATTAAATTAAATATGTGCATGGACAAACACATGGCACACAGAATTTTGCTATATAATGAGGGAGGAGAATGAGAGAAAGGCATCTCTTGCTCCCTAATGCTGGATGGTCATCATAATCTCGGATTATGTTATAATCTTTTGAGTTGAGATTAGCCAGAACGAGGATTGGGAGACCCTTCCAGGAGGCTATTTGTGTGTGTTCTTACAACCCCATTAGCTCAGGCGTTCGGGGTGAAGAAGAGTAACCCCGATACGGTAGGGAGGTCAACCGAGGGGTCACTCGGTACTTCGTCAGGAGATTGGATTGGATCATGTGGAAACCACTTCGAAGACTCCATCGATTCGCTGGACCAACCGTCGAAAACAGGTTTGAAGTATTTTTATTTTATTTATTTTGCTAAATCTTTTTGAGAATGAATAAATCTGAGTATATTGTTTTATATATTGACATTCATGTACTACAATAAATAGAACTAGATCTGTGACTTCTATATCTTCTTCTAAAAAAATTGTACTGGAAGTTTTTTTTTTGAACCCCGAAAATGGGGTCCCTACAACTACAGAGCACTACCAATTGCAAGCAAAGCTGTAAAAGGTCTTCCTGAAATCCAGTCAAAGTATGAAGATGTTTGCAAAGGATTTAACACAATGAAGGAAATCACAAGCAAGTAATGAAAAAGGAATTATCCACTCCAATGTATGCGGACCGATGTCTTCCAGTTCTCTGAGTGGGTATGTTTACTATGTCTCCTTCATTGATGACTTCTCCATGAAGACTTGGGTTTACTTCTTGAAGAACAAGGATGAAGTGTTTGATAAGTTCAAGATAGAAAACCACACTGAAAAGAAGTTCAAGGCCTTTAGATCCGACAATGGTGGAGAATTCACTTCAGCAGACTTCAAGTGTTATGCAGTGATTAAGAGGGAGTTCACCACTCCTTACAATTTACAACAGAAAGGTGTAGAAGAAGTTACTTCAGAATAGGACTCCAGCAGCTCTTGCAAGGAAGCAAAGATTCAGAGGGATTCCACCCAACAAACAAACAAAGATAAGTATTTGAATTATCATTTCTTGCATATTTGATTGTTTAAATAAATATTGTTCAATGATGTATATACTGATGTTCCTATAATTAGGCTGTGTATTTTGGCATATTAGAATAATTGCATTAGTGAACAACATACTACTAATATGCATGTAATGGGTAAGTGGCCTATGGCACTGTACAACATTCCATTGCTACTTATCTAGAATGAAACCTCTTTGCTGACATGTTGGGAGTAGTGCAAACTCTTCACAATGTTCTGGTAGAGATTGGAAGGCATCTAGAAAGTTACAGGATATGGATGAATGTTGTATTGAAGCATTGGCTAAAATAATTGCATGACTGTATGACATATTTCTTTATGCTTAAAAATTTGTTCTGAAAACTATGAGAAGTTTCTAATCATGCAATTTAATTTGGTTTGTAGGAAAGACCGTATACCATCACCTACAAAATAAGGACTGCAAAATTTGTTCAACAACAAAGTTATCTATTGAAAATATTGAAGTTCCCAGGATTCGGAAAGAATGTCATGATCGAGGAGTACCAGTTAATCATGAAGAATGATGTTTGGGATGCAATATCAAGACCTGAAGGGAAAGCTGTTGTGACTTCCAAATGGATCTATAAGATCAAGCATGCTGCAGATGGTAGCATGGAGAAATACAAAGTGAGGTTTTGTAGCTCGTGGCTTCTCCCAGAAGGAGGGATTGAGTATGAAGAGACTTCTACACCTATATCCAGGCACACTTCCATCAGATCAGTACTTACTCTGGCTGCAGTGATGAAATGGAAGATACACCAGATGGATGTCAAGACAGCTTTCTTGAATGGTGTAGTTGAAGAGGAACTGTATGTGGAGTAGCCACTCAGGTTTGAGACACATGACCGAGAGTCACATGTGTGCAAACTGAAGAAATCCCTATATGGTTTGAAACAGGCAGCCAGGACCTGGTATGGCAGGATAGATGGATTTCTATCCTGTTTGGGCTTTACCAAGAGTAAAGCGGATTCCAAACTTTACTACAAGGTTGAGGAAGGCAATCCAGTGATACTACTTTTGTATGTGGATGACCTGTTTGTTACAGGTGATAATAGATTGATTGTCGACATGCAGCGGAAGCTTGCTGCCGAGTTCGAGATGAAGAACGTGGAGATGATACACTATTTTCTAGGCATGGAGATGTGGCAGAGTACAGATGGAATCTTCCTTAGACAACGAAAGTATGCAATAGAGATCTTGAAGAGTTTCGGGATGATGGACTTCAAGGCCATGGCCACACCTATGGCTTCAAACCTGAAGGCTCTGTATGATGCTTCATCTGATCAGGTTGATGTCATGATGTATCGTCAGATGATTGGGTCCTTGATGTATCTAACGAACACGAGACCAGATATTTGTTTTGTGGTGAACACATTGAGCTAATTCCTAACATATCCGAGGAGTGTTCACCTGGTTGCTGTAAAGCATATTTTGAGGTACCTGAAGGGTACAGTTGACTATGGGCTCAAGTATGATGCGAATCAAAATTTTAACCTGTAGGGTTATGTTGATCCAGATTGGGCAGGCAGTGCTGCAGATAGGAAGAGCACTTCTGGGTGCTGCTTCAGTATGGGATTAGGTGTGATCTCTTGGTATAGTAGGAAGCAATCCTGCGTAGCACTGAGTACAGCCAAAGCAGAGTATGTTGCAGCTTGTTCGACTAGTTGTGAGGCAATATGGCTCCGAAAGCTACTGCCTGAGTTATTTGATCTCCCGCTGGAGGCTACTAGTATCTTTTGTGACAACCAAAGTTGTGTGAAGCTGTCTGAGAACCCAGTGTTCCACGATAGGTTGAAGAACATTGAGATCAAATATCACTATATCAGGGATATGGTGCAGAGAGGAGCAATGAAGCTCCTGTATGTTGCGACAGACGAGCAGATTGCAGCTGTGCTGACGAAACCACTAGCCAGAGTGAAGTTTGAATACTTCAGAGGGAGGCTTGGTGTTCTTCAGATTAATGACACTTCAAGGAAGAAGTGATGGAGACATTTGCTGAAGCCATTCCAAGCATGGTGGAAGGAGTATCCTTCACATGGCTATGTATGTAAGCGATGGATGATGAGCATCAGGACGATGCTCCAGTTACTACTCTGTGTATGCATCATGTTGGATGCTGGATATGATTAGTTGGATCATGTATATGTATATGCATCATGTTGGATGCTTAGATCATGGATGTTGATATATATCAGGTGGATACATTGTATGATCAGGTGGATCATGTATGATGATATGTATCAGGTAGATACTTGGTATGCATCAGGTGGATGCATTGTATGATTAGGATGATCATGGATGATGAGCTTCAGGATGTTGCTCCAGATGATATGCATCAGGATGATGCAGTGACGATGATCAGGATGATCATGTGTGATGAGTATCAGGACGATACTCTGGATGATATGCATCATGATGATGCTATGATGATCAGGATGATCATATGTGATGACATGTATCAAGTGGATACATTACATAATCAGTTGGATTATGTGTGATGAGTTCCGAAGACACAGATGCACATGAGCTTTTCGGACATGGTTATAGATGTGTTCTCCCATGGTCGCGATGTAATTGATGGGCTTTTTCGACATGGTGGAAGATGTGTTCTCCCATGGTCGTGATGTAATTTCCAGGGCCATTCGAGCATGGTTGTAGATGTGTTCTCCCATGGCTGCAATATAAGTGTTGGGGCCATTCGAGCATGGTTGTAGATGTGTTCTCCCATGGCTGCGATATAAGTGCTGGGCCATTTGAGCATGGTTGTAGATGTGTTCTCCCATGGCTGCAATATAAGTGTTGTGCCATTCTCACATGGTTGTAGATGTGTTCTTCTATGGCGTAGATGTAAGTGTTGTGTGATGTGCATCTGGGTTGTGCTTCGTGATACTCTGTGACCGTGGACAGGTTGTGCAGTAACATGTAAAAGGTCCTGGGAGATCCGATAGGTTGAGTTGTGTGCTCGTAATCAGTCCTGGGATGCTCTTTAGAGGTTTTGTTGACTCACGTAATAAGTCCCGAGGATTCCACAGTATGGCCAGTGATGATGAAGACTTGCAGGTGGTGGGCCTACATCCAGTATGAAAAAGGACTGGCTCTGTAGAACTTCCTGTGACGAGTATATTCAGAGATTGATTGAGATAGCAGCAGCAATGATGATGACGATGATTCGCTGATGATGATCCAGAGAAGAAGACTTGTGCTAGCAGATCTGTGTCGAGAAATACCTTCCTAGTTAAGAGGGAGTGTTGATGTATATGTAACTTCGGAATGTATTTCACCTATGTATTTCATTTATGTATATTGTGCTTCTATAGAGATGTGTTATTCCTCTATAAGGAAGTGTCATCATTTGTATTGACAAGTGTTGCAAGTGTCGTAACTTGTCGATGAGTTATTAGACCACCATGTGTGGGGTCGGCCCTGATTAAGTTAACCATGGGTTATTATGCTAAGCTAGACAAGTTGGCCCCATAGGTATATTGGGCAGGACAGGACAATTATAAATAGAGAGCGGGATCTCTCTATTTGATCATCTCAGTATTGACTTCTACACTACTTGGAAAGTGGCGCACATGTGAGGAGGAGCATCACCTACTAGTAGAAGACTATCTCTTGTACTTTGGTTGTATCATTGCTCTCTCTATCTCTAAGGAATTTGTGGGGCTTTTCACCTTTATGGTTTTCCCCAGTGAAACTTTGTGTGTCTCTTGTCTCATATGATTGCTTAGTGTGATTGATATGCATTGTTATACTTGATATGCTATACATGTTATTCTCTCAGTAAAGATCCTAGAGTATATTGAATTAATGCTCAAAAATTAACACCTACCAAGCACACAAGGATTCATTAGTTGTGATTTCTCGCCAACTGGTAATTCAATACATATACATATGTAAAACATTCCCACTTGCTATTTTCCGAGCATACATTTCTTATGCTATAAACAGAAATAGTTTAAGCTGAGAAAATTCCCTCTTCCATCCTCCATAATGGATATTGATTCCACAACCCCTTTATGCGATTCATAGTGCACACTCCAAGCATAGAGAATTCCTTTCATACATTTAACGACTATCTCCGGGGGACGACGGGTATCAAGGGGGCTTGCCTTTTTTTTTTTGTAAATCCTTCGATTTCATGCAATCTAGCGCACAAGTTCCATGGCAATTTTTCAACTTCTGGAACCTAAAAGATCCCCCTGGAAAACTGCCCAAATTTCCTATTTCGGCAGACTTATGGCTTTTGCTCTGACCTGTTCGGTGGATTTGGCAATTTCTCCTCTGACCGTGTCGCGGCAATTTCGCTTAAAATCGTCGATCGATCTCCTCCGACTGTGTCACGGCAATTAAGGTTAAAATTGTCAACCGTGTCGCTGCAATTAAGGTTAAAATCGTCGACCGTGTCGCGGCAATTAACGTTAAAATCACCGACCGTGTCGCAGTAATTAAGGTTAAAATCTTCGACCGATCTCTGACCGCGTCACAGAAAAAATAGCATATTTTTCGCAGACCGCATTGCAGATAAATAACATATTTTCCACCGATCACATCATAGATAAATAGCATATTTTCCGTCGACCGCGTCGCCGAAAAATAACATATTTTCCACCGACTGTGTCACAAAAAAATAACATATTTTCCGTCGACCGCGTCGTAGAAAAATAACATATTTTTCGCTGACCACGTCGCAGAAAAATAACATATTTTTCCACTGACCGCGTCATAGAAAAATAACATATTTTTCGTTGACCGCGTCGTGGAAAAATAACATATTTTTCGCCAACACAGTCTTGGCAGAGAACTCAAAAACACTTAGAAAAATTTTCAATTTTTGACATTTTTCTTAATGACCAGTGCTAAGTAGCAAGAATACTTACCTCTGCAAGTTGTTCAAGTTGGCCCATGTAGGCCCAATGTTGTAGCCTTCACTCTGATACCAATCTGTAACGTCCCCTCCTGTGGACCCAATTCGAGGAAGGGAACATGATACCAAAATCTGGGCTTTTACATAAACTCAACTCATTCATTAGATTCATACAAATAAAATCAAAAGTGTGCAGGCAAATTAAGCAAATATGCACAGCGAAATAAAACATCATCCACACACATTTCATACTCATCCAGCATATCAAAATAATCATCAAATTAATCATTGCAGAAGTAAATACTCATAGAGAATACTTATCTTCATTGTGCAATTGTCCCAAGCAACTAGCTATGTCGCTGCAATGTTCCACCCAACCATAGGCCAGTTGTGTTCATCAATCTCTCAACACAACTGCCTCCCCCGAGCTGGGCATGATTCTTGCAAGGAAAAGGGGACATTCAAGCTCATGCACAACCAAAGCAATAGATACCCATAACCCATACCCCAGCATACTCTTTTCTCACAAAGCAAGCACAATCATTGGGCATATATGCACATTTTTAATAATGGGATTTACAACAAGATGGCCATGGGTTTTCCCCAAATCGTTTCCAGCCAAAAATGGATTGTGGGATGGGGAAAAACAATCATAAGGAGGAAAACGATTTCTCCCCCAACTATATAAGCATTCGGAAACCAAAACTGTCTCTATGGAACCCCAGTTCAATTTCCCTCCTTCCCCACTGGTATATAACACAAAAACGCCCTTCTCCCAGCTGAGAATGAAGGAAAACACAAAATTTTGATGGAGAAAAATGCCCAGCCAGCTCCCAACTCATGAGAGAGTCAAACTGGTTGATGGGTAATGGATTGGGGAGCAATTCATGGCTCTTTTCTTGCCCAAGAAGACAAACACGATTTTCTATGAAGGGTGGCTTTCCCATACCCGAATTTGCATAGCCATACCTCCCATTCCTCAAGGCATTAACTACCTCAACCAACTCTTGGGAGAAAAAAATGATTGGGTACAAATTCAACATGGGTAGTTGAGGTTTTTATGGGTTCACTCATTGACACTTGGCTTGACTTGATTGGTTCAAGGGTTTGAATGTTTCCCTCCCAATTCCTTGTAAAATCATGCCCCCATCTCTTGTTGCATTGCATAGCTATTTGTGGGTATTTTATTAAAATGCATATTTACATGATATTCACAATTCCATTATGCCTGGCTAGCACGTAAACCATATGCATCAATAAATCGATGGCGAGGCCTTGGCCTTGAGATCCTCACCATGATTTTATAACAATATTACATCATTTACATTTTAGTGCAATAGGGTCAAGATCGGGACATTACAGATTAATGGGATGAGCTGAAATGATTAGAGGGGATGAGAATAAACCATACGAAGAGTGTGGATTTCTGCAGAGTGGAGACGGTTTCGGTTGAAAAAGCGGAGGAGAACTGCGACAGGAACAAATGGTTGCAGTGTGACTGAAAGAAAAGGCTACGAACCAAAACCACATCTCGACCAGGATTATAGCGAGCAAGAAGAATACTACTAGCTCATTTTCAAGGAAGAAGAAGGATATAAAGAACTGTTCCAGGCCCAAGCCTGCGACATACCCACGACCCCACGTACATCTCCAGAGATTGAGGTAAGACCTAATAATTATTCACATTTATTTCAACCTAGTTCGAGTAGTGGCAACATTTAGAATAATACTTCGACGAGTGGGAAGTATCCAAGTAGTGTTCCATTAGTAGTAAATCATCCAAGACCCCAGATGCCCAGAACGGTTGGGGACGACATGAAGTTACCTATTTTTATTGGGAATGGATCAAAAGATCCGGAACAACACTGGTTTTTATGCAATGCAGTATGGATTGTAAAACAAGTTGAAGACGACAATGTCAAGTTCACACTTTTGATCACGACCTTCAAGGGTTGCGCTATAGACTGGTTTATGACATTTTCTGAAGTCACTAGAAATCAACCTACGAAGACCTTGTTAGAAGTTAAGGAAGGATTAAAGATTGATTTTAAGAATCTAAAGTCTAAATATCCGTGTATTATTGAATTGAAAGAGATCGTGCAAGTGCTGAATGAGTTTGTTTGGGACTTCGACCAGCGATTTAAAACTTTAATGGCCCGTACAATCTTTTCGATGAATTATCTACAACATAAGGAGTGGTTTATAGCTGCATCACTGCCTCATATCAGGGTACTGCTCATGCAACAGAAGATACCGACACAGGCAGAAGCCTTGTAATTGACTATGAAGTTAGAAGCATCACCTATTGGAGAGACTGGAGTTGGTATGGCTCAAATCCAGTCGCAATTAGAAAACTTGTTTGTTCAGATCCGAGATATCAAGAAAGGTAAAGATAAATGAGAAGATGTTTGGTGCACTAGATGCAAGGAAGATGGACATTCTAAATATCAATGTACAACATTTCATGATTATCTCAATGTTGGTAACCCGATTCCATTGAATCCTGTTGTATGGTGTAGAATTTGTCAGACTAAAGGGCACCGACCGGAAGAATGCTACTTATTGCAGAAGATGGTAATTGCTCCCCAAAAATTATGGTGTAAGTTATGTAGCTCTGTCGGACATGACTAGAAACATTGTCGAGCATACAAGTTGCTCATTGAGCGAACCGTAGACACATTTATTATGAAGGGAGAAGATCAAGCTGAGAGAAATGATGTACAGTTCAATCAACCATGAGGTGGATTCGTAGGTTGTGGATAGGGAGGATTTGGTAGAGGTTGAGGAAAACTTATCTGTTATAATTGTGATATGCCTGGACATTATGCTAGAGATGGTCTGCATCCTGCTATGACTTGCACGTATTGTAGAGAAGTAGATCATAATATTGAAGATTGTTCGCAGCTCATAGCTAAATGGCAGGCAAAGAAGAACCAGAACCAGAATCAGAATAAAAAAGTACATAATATCTCTGTAGAACCAAGTCCGAATCAACCTAGTGTTGTTGTAGTAACAAGAGGCGGAGCTACAACGAGTGGAGACAAGAATGGTTTTTATAGTTTGATATATCCAAGAGTAAGGTCGGTAGCTCAGAAGTCGCCACAGTTCGATGTTCAAAAGGAGAAAGGTATATTCTTGGATCTCATGACGAAATGGGTATATCGATACCCTCCCCGCAAACTGTTTCCAAATAAGGATCTGTATATGACATGCCACCTCACTTCGACAAGTTTGCACTAAAGAAGAACCTAGGAAAGGTAAGTGCTCTTCATTCTTTCCTAAAAAGTTGTCTAGCCCTGGTTAAATATGAGAATGATTTAAGAGAATTGCAAAATTTAATTAGGGAATCTGAGGAAGAAGTGAGATCCAAGAGGGTTGTCAATCATGTTCAAAGAAGACTCAAGACTAGTTGAGAATTGCAACTTAATGCGCATATTGGTAACTACGGCATGGATTTTGTTATTTTAGATTTGGGTTCAGATATAAACATCCTGACCAAAAAGACATGGGAGAATATGGGTAAGCCAAAGTTAGTATGGTTTCTTATTCAGTTACGGTTGGCTAATCAACATAAAGTAATACCATTTGGCTGAATGCTTGGGGTCCCTGTCAAAGTGGAGGAACTGTGAACGTATGCATATTTTGAAGTAATTTAGATTTTCGATGACAGTAATCCATATCCTGCACTATTGGGTATTGATTGGGAAATACAAAATGGGCAATACAAAATCAGACTATTACTAATTTTATTAAGAGAATTGTAACATTTGAAAATGAAGACATTAGAGTCATCGCACCTCTGGATCCACTGGAAGGAAATAGATATGTAGAACCAGTCAAAGGAGATTATGATTCTCAAGATCTAGATAACATCTATAATGTATCCTCCAGGATAAACGACTATATTAATCCTACAGCAGATAGGACACTCTATTGGATGAGTGTTAGTTCTTGTTCATCTGATTCTGGTGGAGCTCTTGAAAACTGGCAGAATAGATTACATGAAGTTTCTATGTGAAGATGTGCTCGTGTGACAAAGTCATTGTGTTGGGTTGGAATAGAGGTATGTAATCTCCCTACTTATGAAGGTTTGCCTAATGTGGATCAGTTTATTGATGAATTTGAATGTAAGTTTCCTGAGCAATAGAGCTTATTAGCCCCGGATGTCCCCTTGAAAGCAACACCGGCAAGATGGTGGGATACTCATAAGCAATCTATAATTGGTTGGTTGCAGTGCAGAAGGTACTTAAAAATTTGGTTTGGAGAAGGAATCCCTTATAGTGGAGAAAAGTATGCAAGGCTTACTAGCCCTGTTGATCATTTGGTTACATGTACTACAATATGGCATAATATACCTAGGAAATAATGGGTACATATGTTCATCCATACACTTGACACCATCCCAAGAAATTGGTATATGTCGTTGGAGCTACGACAAGGAACTGCAAAATGGGACAATTTGGCTACAAGATTCAAATAGACACTTAAGTATGAGGATGAAAGTTCTACAATAGATGCGGCTCTACAAATTATCGAGGATAAAAATTTTGAAGAAATTCTTGGGCCAGTGTCTAATATGCCACAGTGGACTATGATAGTGGATAAAATTATGGAGTGTTACAACATCAACAGAGAACCAGAGGATGATGATCCAAGAGAGATTCATATCCCGGAAAGTGAAGGAAGTCATGATCTGCAAGGACCAGAAATTTCATCATACCAATTCCTAAATCCATTGAAGATTAAAAAGGTAAATATTGGCTTTACTAAAAACCCAAAGTTTGCAAATATAGGTGACTATTGGGATGATGAAACAATGGGAAAAATTACAGAACTGTTGCATGAGTTTCAAGATCTATTTCCTACTAAATTTTCTGAAATGAAAGGTATTGTAGGCAACCTAGGTGAAATAAAGATCCCACTGAAACCAGGCACTAAGCCAATTAAGCAACGGTCATACAGGTTGAATCCACGCTACAAGGAAAAATTCAGAGCAGAGCTCGACAAAATGCTTGATGCATGAATCATTGAGCCTATCAAAGAATCGGAATGGATCGGTCCTATGGTGCTCCAAGATAAAAAGGCTAGAGAGATAAGGATTTGCGTCGACTTGTGGAATTTGAATGATGCATGTTTATATGATCCTTTTCCAACTCCATTTACAAAGGAAGTACTTGAAAGTGTTGGCAGAAAGGAAACATATTCCTTTACGGATGGATTCTCTAAGTATCATTAGATTAAGATTTATGAGGAAGATAGACATAAGATGACATTTACGACAGAGTGGGACTGCTTCCAGTACACGATAATTCCTTTTGGCCTAAAGAATGCTCCTGCAATTTTCACACGTATCGTTATCACTGCATTTAAGTAATTCATTCATAAGTTCGTAGAAGTATATTTTGACGACTAGACAGTTTATGGGTTACTTAAGAATCATATTGAAAACTTGAGGTTGATGCTAGAACGTTGTTGACAGTATCAAATCTCTTTGAATATGGAGAAATGCATATTTTGTGCTCCATTTGGTATTTTACTAGGACATGTAGTTTGTAAGCAAGGTCTATTAATGGATCTTGCAAATATTGCCATTATAGTTTACTCGCCTCCACCTAGTTTACTTGCCTCTCCTACCGCAATTCGAAAACTACGCACAACTTTGGGTCACACAGGATATTATAGGAAATTTATCAAAGGCTATGCTCAGATCACAACGCCAATGGAAAAATTACTTAAGAAGGATGCAAAGTTTCACTGGAATGAATATTGTTAGCAAAGTCTCCACATGTTGAAGGAGAAAATGGTTACAACACCTATTTTGGTATTCCTTGATTGGAAAAAAGAATTTCATGTCCATGTCGATGCCTCATCTGTCGGTCTAGGTGTGGTACTTGATCAACCAGGTGAGGATTCTATCGACCATCCTATTGAATTTTCTAGTAGGAAGTTATCTACTGCAGAAAAACATTATACTACAACAGAAAGGGAAGGAATTGCCATGGTTTATCCATTGCAAAAGTTTAGACATTACTTGCTAGGTGGTCGTTTTAATATGTTTACTGACCATTCTGCATTAAGGCACCTTGTCAAAAAGCCATTGTTGGGGGGGAGATCTGTCAATGGTTATTGTTGTTTTAGGAATATGATTTTGAGATCATTGTAAATCCCAATAGGTTGATCATCTGTCGAGGTTGGAAACAGACGAAGAACCGACCAATTTAGAGAATAACCTTCCAGATGCACAAATATTTTTCAGTAAGAATGGTTGATGACTACTTTCAAGATATTGTTACATTTTTATTTACAGGAACACCACCAAAAGGATATATGACTGCTCAGAAGAAGCAATTGGAAGTAAAGTCCGCAGACTATCAGTTTATCACCGTTTGGTTGTATAAGTTGGGACCGATGAAGTATTGCATCGCTATGTTTTGAAGAACGAGTGACCAATTATCTTGTATGAGGCTCATGATGGAGTGGTGGTAGGCCATTACGCAAGGAAAGCTACAATGCAGAAGATCTTAAGAGTAGGATTATGGTGGCCGACCTTTCACAAAGATTCTAAATAATATTTTCAGAACTGTGATGTATGTCAAAGAATTGGGAATCCATCGCAAAGAGATGAAATGCCTTTGGTACCTTATGTTACATTGCAGGCATTCGACAAATGAACTATTGATTTTGTCGGACCCATCAATCCATGTGGAAGAAGGATGGGTGCAAGGTATATTATCACTGCGATAGATTATCTTACACGGTGGGTTGAAGCTGCACCAGTACGAGATTGCATTGTTGCGAGGTTTCTATTTGAGAATGTTATTACCAGGTTTGGTTGTCCTCGAGTTTTATTAAGTGATCAAGGTGCACATTTTGTTAACAAGAATATAAATTCCCTTACTGAAGAGTTCCAGGTCTATCATCAGAAGAGTACTCCATATCATCCACAGGAAAATCGAACAGTTGAAGCATTCAATAAAATCATGGAACGTGCATTAACTAAATTATGTAATGTGAACCGCGACGACTGGGACTTAATCCCTGCAGTTTTATGGGCCTATAGAATGATGTCTAAAGGTTGACACATCAAACGCCCTTCAAGTTGGTATATGGGCAGGAGGTTGTAATTCCCATGGAATATATTATACCAAGTTTAAGAATCATTGCATTTATAGGTATGTATAATACTAGTGCTATTGAAGGAAGATTAGCATGGATACTCCAGTTGGAGGAGGACCATTTTCTATAGGTTTCCATCAACAGGTACGAAAAGATCGGGAAAAAGCATGGCATGATTGTCACATTACTAAGAAGTATTTCCAACGAGGAGACTGAGTTCTTCTTTATGACAACAAATTTTTCAAACATCTTGGTATGTTATGGATGCATTGGCTAGGGCCATATGTTATTAATTTTGTAATAGAGGGAGGCGCGGTACAGTTACAAACACTAGATGGTCAAGTCCTCCAAGGTTTGGTGAATGGGATCCAGCTGAAGCCCTACAGGGACAACCATGGTGTGTCGAAATGAGGATGATTGTTTGCATGTTTATACATAAAAATTAAAATTAAAATTAAAAAAAAAAAAAAAAAAAAAAAAAAAAAAAAAAAAAAAAAAAATTTAAAAAAAAAAATTGTCATTTGGAAACCCCAAGTTTATTTTTTGTCATAGTTTTTCATGTTGATGTACAGCTCTACCAGAGCTTTGAGGAAACCCCAATTTACTGACATGTCAAAGTCTTTTATTGTGTCAGAGTTGGTCATCTGTCAGAGTTTAGTTAGTCGAAGTGTTATTCCTGTCACTCGGAAACCCCAACTCCCCGATGTGTTGAAGTCTTTTATTGTGTTGAAGTTGGTTATCTGTCGAAGTTCAGTTGGTCGAAGTGTTATTCTTGACACTCTAAAACCCCAACTTCCTATTTTTGTCGAAGTTACATTTCTGTGGGAATTTGTTCGTCTATTGCAGTTCAATCTGTCGAAGTTTTGGACTGACCAGCCTGTTGAAGTTGTAGTTATTAAGCATTTATTGATGTTTTTATGATGGGTTTAGTGGCGGTGATAGTGGGATTTTTTAATTAAATGTTGAAATGATGGAAGTGTGTGAAGAGATCCACAACTACCACCATCATCATTGGAGGATCGAGTACATTTATTTCATCTCGGGAATGACAGACGGATCGTATGTGGGGGATAAAATTAAAAACCCCACTTCTCCCTCACTCGTTCTTCATTGTTACTTGAGCTATTGCAGTAGAGCGAAGAAACTAGAGACAAGTTGTCTGTGTGGTGTGATCGAGAGTCTCTAAGCTATCAAAATGCAGGTTGATTTGTCAGCTGGTAGTGTGGCTCAAGGATCTATCGAGGAGGTCCCAATACCCAGCTCTGTTTCTGCGGGTCTGGAGCTGCCTGAAGTCATTTCCTCATAGATTCATGTTAATGTTCCTAGGAAGACATGAAACACGAATACGCCGAACTTGGAGCTAAGGAAAAAGGCACACCATGATGCCGGTGCATCTGCATCGAGCTCTGCAGCCTTCTTCCCGGAGTATGTACCTCCATGAAATTTGTGTTTCAAGCCAGTAAAATTTCCAAAGAATGCGAGGTACCAGTTGTAAACTGTGTTTGTGCCGAAGGGGGTCATGGTACAAGGATATATTCTTAAGCACATCACGAAGTTATCATATGCGGACCACAATTTGATCAAGTTCACTGAGTTCAATTACACTCATTACATGCAGCCTATTGTCTCAGCAGAAGGCTATCCAGTCGAGTTGGAACCACAACAGTGGGCTCTTGGCATGGCCAGAGCCAATCTTTTGCTACTAGTGCACCTTCCACATTTTGGTCGCACTGCAAAGGCCAACGCGTGCATTCAAAAACTGCTATTATGTTTTCATGGGGGTTGTTTTTGGATGGAGACCAAGCTATCCATTTATACAGACCTTATTATTAGAATTACGGGTTTACCTAAGGCTGGGGTGGACCCGTCTTAGCTTTTCATCAGGATGGAAAGAAACCGTGACCTTGCAAATAGGATGAAGGAGAAATATAATCTGTCAAATAGCAACAGGGGCTTCAACATAGCCTCTATCAGTGACCGAGGTGTTCAATTCACTGCAAATCTGTTAACAACCAAATTGCTCCGTAAGAATAGACCAAACCAAGTCACTGCTTTTGTCATTGTTGCGGCAGAATAGTGCGCACAAGGAGTTCAAATGAATTGGGCCACTTTTCTATTAAATGAGTTTCTTGCATATTGTGTGGATGCACATGATAGTGGCACATCATTTACATATCCATGGCTGCAATTGTTGATATTTTTATTGGATGGGTAGAGCCAACTAGTTATCAAGGTATCCAACCAATTGGCCCATGCCAAGGTTTGAGGTAAATGAATTTATCTTATTCTGATATAAGGATCCGACGGTAGGAAAGCAACGTGTCATTGTACATGCAGCTAGAGGCATTGAGATATTATGTGGTGCAAATACCACGCATTGATGAATCTGCAGTGGCTAAGTATCGCACTATGGCCAAGTTCAAATCCGGGCGCCACCACATGTATGTGTAAGCAAGAAGGGACCCACACCAGCAATGGTTAGTGACGGGTTTCAAACTATCAAATGAAGAAGTTGATGCGATGATTCATGACTGGCCGTCGGATTGACAAGTACCAATTGAGCCTGAGCATATATCACGAGATATGTCGCAGTAAAACTAGCAAAAGGATGGTACACCAGGTCAGCAACAGACAAGTCTGAATACCCAACAAACTGAAGGTGGAGATGATGAACAAGAAGACCAAGAGTCGATTTAGACCCCTATTGATACAGACTTGGGGGATAAGCGAAAAGGTGAAACATCTAGACAAGGCACAAGGAATAAGCAGAAACAACAGCAACATGAGAATGTCCAATCCTTGACGGATGACGATATTAACATCCTATTCGACAGGATGACAGAAGTTGCTGAGGAAAACCGAAGAAAGGCAGAGGATAAAATGATACAGTAGTTCAGCGGCATCACCAATGTCCTGGATACACCGTGTCAGGAAATAAAGAAGATCTGTATTTCGGCTCCATCACAGGTCACACCACCATGGGTCGAAGCTGCACAGGAAGAGGAGGGACAGGACCAAGTAGCGCCACTTCCCCCAGTGAAAGAGGTGGTTAAAATTATATCGCACGCAATAAGTTTTGATGAACCAGGTACTAGTGTGCAAATTCCAAAATACAAGTATGCAGACATTAAATTACCTGCATTGCCTCTTTATATGTTGCACCAGTTACAAGAAATCATTGCAAAAGAAATCAATTCAAGAAAAAGTTCTATGTTGGAACTGATGAAGGGATACAAGAATCGGGCAACTACAAGAAACTACATTGAAAGAGTTGAATGCTGAGCTTCGGCAGGACAAGGACCTGCTGCAAAAGGAAAAAGGACAAAGTTTAGAAAGCAATTGAAGTTGCATGTCAAGCAGTGCCTGAGGCCAAAATCATTGAAGAAATGACGATGGAAGAAAAAGTACAACGCTTAGAGACGGTCATTTAAGGATATGGGATGAAATTGCAAGAGTTAGAGGCTAAGATGGTGTCGAGCACCACACCTGAAGTGACTGAGTAGCGATGAGAAGAATTTCAAGAGGTTGTCCAGAGCCTTCAAGCAGCGAAATATTAGTCCATGAATATGTATGAAGAAGTGTCGTAGTCCTGGGATGTGTTATTCGAGGATGCTACGTTGCAAGAGATTCAAACGCGGCTTGGGGATGCTGAAGGAAAGATGAACGCTTTGCATGAGTAGTTGAAGAATTTTCCTCCAGTCTAGTGCATGGGAAAAGCCGCAGAAAGTAAAGAGCTGCAACAGAAGATCAATCAGTTGGGAATGCAACATAGGAAACAAACAAAAATAATCCAGATGCTCCAGTATGAGGCCCAGCGTGTCTTAGAGGACATTGGAAGTAGGCATACTTCCATCTAGTTGGTAGTCACCCAGGATTTCGAGGCTAGCCAGTCACATATTTTTGCAGAGGTAGTAGAACATGTTGCTTAGAATAAATATGAAGTCCAGCAGTTAGTCGAAGTGAGTAGGAACATCTGCAAAGAGTTTCTGTTGAATCTACAAGAACCTGACTCACAACCTTGAAGTGGCTCGGGATGAGCCACATGTGAGTGTTGGGGGCCTGTTGGGACTAGATTTTTCGGAGATACCAAATTTTAAAGAAATAGTTTGGTGTGAACAAATACAAAGTGGAAGTGGTTCGGCAAAGTGGTCAACTCCGACAAAGCAACCGAGAAATGGGGAAAACGGTCATATTGATTGAGTCAATGGTCGGGGTTGATTTAGTTAATCAGGATTGGTCCACATTATATTAATGAGTTTGTTAGGAAGTTAGTGAGTTGGTGGGAGCGGGGCAAGCTAAGTGCACCCTAGAAATACGTAATAAGAGAGAAGTTTTGGGTTGGATATAGTTACGCTCTGATGGTCATTGTAATTCGGGTTATTTGCTCTATAATGAAGCTCTATGCTATGTATGTCGGAGATATTTTTGGGAATTCGAGTTACTAATATGTAGGATGTGTGCACATATCCATTATAATTCATGAAGAAATCTATAAGTCTTAATTGAAGTGCTTATTTGGCTGCGACTCATAATAAAGAAAAGCACTTCCGTGGTTTTTCCCATATGGGTTTCCGCGTTAAACATGGTGTATTTGCATGTTGTTATGTGATGCGATTTGATATGTGTTTCTTTCCTCTGTTGAATATCTAAGTGAATGTATGATCGGTAAAATTTATGAATGCAAATATAATCTAAGTAAATTAATCTAGCGAAGTTAAGGGTTATGTCGAAGTAACATATGTGTTGAATATTTGTTTCTGTCTATGTTATGAAGTAGAATATGTTGATGAATGCCTTGTGCATTGAGTATTCCCCTTCTATGTTGGATGAAGTCTAGTTCCTGCAGTTCCCATAGATACTTCAAGTGATACCTCATATGCTTTGCAGGTGTTTCCGAAATGAATTCGATCCCTTTCGGGTCGGTGTCTATGGTTAGGGTGTTTGTTGGTGAAATGTTAAGTGTTGAACCCTGGTCGAAGTAAAAGTTCACCAATAAATGGCATATATTGGTGTGGGAACCACTACCAGTAGATGTAGAGAGCTCAAGTCGATTTGTCTATGACAAGAGACGTATCGACACATGAATCATTTGGCTATGTGTACCTATTGACGACAATACTTTTCCACATTAAACATGTATTCACAATAAACAATAAATATATAAATAACCTGGTTGAAAACATGAACTAATAGCCAAACAAACCTGATCATCCTATGCTTGACATGGAGAGGTCTCTAGAGGGGACATTGGCAGGGTTTCCTGATTCCAATGTTTCTATACACAAAGAAAACAAAGCATAGGCAACCGTCAAAGAAATAAAGCATTAGTAAACATGAAAGAAATAAGGCTCTTTTACTGAGGAGCTAATTAAAAGTGTAATACATCATTCAAAGTAATGCCTCATGGATATACTCATGCAACCCCTACTAAATCATTTTATAGATTAAAACAAACCCCAAGGGCTTAATACATATAGATCCATGAGTATCTCAAACATGTTGGGTGATGTAAGAGAATCAATGATTTTTTAACTAAATGAAACTAGAATCATTCAACTAGATATGTTGTATGTGAAGTTCATTGCCTAGATAAAAAATGTAATGATAATTTTATCTTCAACTTAGTGGACTGAGGGTGACAAGGGGATCGAGGAATTCATGGAAATTTTATGCTGAAAAGGGAGAAGGACGCCAGGATTATGACAGAGGATTTCGCTAAAATGGGTTTTCCTTGTATTGGTTATCCATTCACACTGCATGCCACAAGCCATTGTTTTGATGATTACACAGAGAGTTGGGAATTAATGGAATTGGGAAACTAGTGGGGAGAATACAAGTAAAAATTCCAATGACCATAATCCTCCTGAGACGAAGCTATGGATCCGCCCCCAGAGGAATGTAAGCATATCCTGGATGCAGCATTATGTTCCTTGGTGGACTCCACCCCCCCTCCTCCTACTCTCGTTGACCACTCGGATGCCAGTTTTATCAAACGTGTGGTCGGGCCCTGTATCCAAATCTTGTTGACAGCTTCGAAACTGAAGGCTCTAGCTCTAAGTGAGCATGGTCTGATAGGTCAATTTACTAGAATCTGACCATCTCCAAAGTCTATGGATGCCTGGATTAACAAAAACTGGATGCCTTTGATCTCCGGTGGGTTACAACATTACTTCTGCGGTAAGGGTTATTTTATTTTCCTGTTTGAAAACAAAGCTAATAAGGATCTCATCTTTCGAAGTGGCCCGTACTTCATGGGTCCTCACGGCCTCTATCTAAACTAATGGAGCCTTTCCTTTGACTCCGAGAAAGATGTCCCTTTTGCTATCCCAGTTTGGGTTCGCCTTCCCCACTTGCCTCTGCATTGTTGGGATGATGATACCCTGCTTGCCATTGGAAACGCTCTCAGAAAATACATTGATAAAGCGGAGCCTAAGGGACCCTTGTTCGTTTGTTCCAGAATTTGTGTCGAGGTAGATCTAGAGAAGGGTCTACCAGAAGAAGTAAATCTACAAATGGATGGATGGGAGCATTTGCAGAAGGTCGACTATGAACAACTTCCCTTTAAATGCAAAAAATGCCATGAATATGGACACTTCGTCAAAAACTGCCCCAAGAATGTCCAAGAAAATATAGAACAATCCCAGGAGGAAGGATGGCAGCAGGTAAAAAAGGGGAAAAAACCCATGCCAGCTCCTCAACCCGCGAAAAGATCTCAACCCTCGCCCATCAAAGGAAAAGCATCAGAAGCTAAGACAGCCACAAATGTCAATAGCTTTCAAGATCTACAGATTGAAGAGGGAGAAATCGCTACCTCAAAGGAAAGCCCAGTGGACCTGAATAAAGAAGAAGAAGTAATCCTCGTAATTCCTGAAAAAGAGCCGAATGGTGAAAAGCATGGAGGATCTATCACCCCAGGTGGATCGTGCGTTGATAAGGTAAAAAGCAAGTTCATGCCATCATCTTCATCTCTTGATGTCTCCTCTGACTCCCACGAGGAAGAGGATTTGGAACAACCCCCCAATACTCGAGGTAGGAAATCACTTAGGTATCACATAGAACTAGAAGTTGAAAGAGAAATAGAATCAGGAAGGCAAAAAAGTCTAGAAGACATGAAGTTACTTCAGCAACCAAAACCTCAAGGTGGAGCAAAAGAAGTCAAGTCCCGAGCAGGACCTACCCCAGCTAAGAAGTAATGTTAGCAGTCTCTTGGAACTGCAGGGGTATCGGTGGGATGAATAAAGTAGAAGCAGTTAAAAATATGATAAAAAGTGAAAAGTTGGACCTTGTGTTACTCTAAGAGACTAAGATGCAGAGTGCTGAGATTTTGCTCTTTTTGGAAAGAAAGTCAGGGGACTATTGTTAGTGCCTATGGAGCCTCGGGGGGTATAGCGACCCTTGTCTCCTCAAAATACTCCATTCTCTCTTCCATTGATAACAACCATTCATTGCTTACTGAAATAAAAGCAAAAGATATCAACAGCTCCATTTTTGTCTGTAATGTGTATGGGCCCATTCACCACAGGGACAAAATCAAGTTATGGGAAGACCTCAGCAACCTCAAAGAGAGCATGCATGGAGAAAAACTTATCATTGTTGGAGATTTTAATGTCACTAAGTCCCAGCAGGAGAAGCGTGGCGGTAGCATTGTTCGAGACCCCTTTGGGGAAAAGCTTGAGGACCTACTCATTGATTTAGATCTTGTTGACATTCCCTTAAAAAATGCTAAGTATACCTGAAGCAACAGGAGGTGCGGCGTTGGACACATTACGGCCAGGATGGACCACTCTCTGGTATGTTCCTCCTTCTTCTAGTCCGATTTTTTAATCAGTGCTTTCTCCATCCCTTGTGCCTCCTCTGATCATAATCCTATTGGCCTTTCCATATCCCCTCCTGAAAACCTTGGACCAATTCCCTTCCATTTCAACCCACCTTGGATCAAAACCCCCGGCTTCCTTGACATTGTTACACTCACCTGGAACACAAACTTTTTTGGTTCCCCCAGTTACATATGGGAGTCTAAACTCAGAGCAGTAAAAATTGAGCTTAAAAAATGGGCCAATACCTCTTTCAAAAACCCCTGCAGCACTAGATTCTCTAGTCCAAGCTAAATACTCTTCATCAAAGAATGGAGTCAGAGGAAGTCACGACCTCCTTTCTAGAACAAGAAAAAACTCTTGATTTGGATATTCTCAGAGCAGCAAAGCAGGAAGAGGAAACCTGGAGAATCAAGTCTAGGCAACTTTGGCTCAAAGGGGGTGACAGCAATACCAAGTATTTTCATAATCAGTCCAAAGCTCGCCGAAGACAAAATGTTATTAGTGAATTAAAAAATAGCAATGGAGAAAGGATCAGTAGGAAAGAGAGCCTTAAAATTCTCGCCTTCAATCACTTCAAGGAGCTTTTCTTGGACAGTGGAGCAGTTAACCCGGCTGCTCAAGCGGACCTATTAGAGGGAATCCCCAACCTTGTATCAGAAAATGCAAATAGAGAGCTAGCCAAACCAATCTTGGGGCACGAAATTGAAAAAGCCATTTGGTCTCTTCAAAATGATAAGGCTCCTAGCCCAGACGGCCATCAATTTCTATCGGGCTGCTTGGGAGATCATCAAAGAAGATCTAAAACGAATGCTAAATTGGACCAGGAAAAAGGATAAAATCGGAGGGGCCACAAACTCCTCCTTTATTGCCTTAATCCCTAAAGAAAAAGCCCCTTGCTCTATGAGTCGTTTCAGGCCAATTTCCCTTTGCAATACCTCCTACAAAATCCTATCAAAAATTCTCGCCACCAGAATGAAAAAAATCATGGGAAAACTCATTTCTGACTCAGAAGGGGGATTCATTGCGGGGCGCCAAATCCTGGATAACATTATTATTGTTCAGGAAGCTATACACACTAGTATGAAAAAAAAACATCAAGGTATGGCCATTAAGCTAGATATGGCTAATGCCTTTGACAGAGTAAATCATAGCTTCCTCTTTGCCATCATGGAAAAAATCGGCTTCTCTACAAGGTTTGTGAGATGGATAAAATCTTGTATCAATACCCCCTGGATTTCCCCCCTTGTCAACAGTAGACTTACAAACTTCTTCCTGGCTACTCGTGGTCTGCGCCAAGGCTTCCCTTTGTCCCCTTTTCTCTATCTCTTAGTTGCGGAATCCTTGAGCCGAAAGCTCCACTCCATGCAAGCCTCTGGAGATCTTAAAGGTATCAAAATTGTTAGAGGAGTTAGACCTGTCAACCATTCCCAGTTTGCTGATGATACTATCCTTCTATGAGGAGCCTCTTCCAGTATTGGTAATAAGTTCAACCTTGTTCTCACATCCTTCCTCAAGGCCTCGGATGGTAAAGTGAATTATGAAAAATCCAAAATTTACAGCTGGAACTGCCCTCATAGGACCCTCGCAAGAATAGCTAGGAATTTTGGTTTTGAAGGATTAAGAGACTGGAGCTCCTTCACCTATCTCGGTGTGCCAATTTTCAAAGGCAGGAAAAAAGTGGCTGACTGGCAAGGACTTGTTGTCAAAATTAAAAATAAAATCAATACTTGGGGCTCTCGTTGGCTTAACCCTGCCGGCAAGCTAGTGCTCATCAAATCCATCCTCTCTGCCTATCCTCTCTATACCTGCTCCATCTCCCTCGCCCCCAAGACTGTGATTTTAGAAATATCCAAATCCCTCTGTAACTTCCTTTGGCAGGGTGGGAAAACCAATGGCACAAAAAAGTTTCATCTCATAAGCTGGGATACAGTGTGCAGACGTAAAGCTTATGGTGGGGTTGGGATAAAATACCTTTCCTCTATGAATCTTTCTCTTGATGCCAAGATCCTCTAGAGGATCACTTCTGGGAAGAAAGCTTGGTGGAAAGAGATTTTCTATAAAAAAATACATGCAGGGAAGCAGAAGCAGGTGTGTGGAAAATATCGACCAAGAGAAGAAAGGAACTACGATATGGAATCTCTACAAGAAAGCTGCCTTCAACATTCAAAATAATCTCTCTTGGGCCCCAGGTAACGGTAAGAAAATCAAAATCTGGAAAGACAAGTTCGGTGCCTGCCCTCCTGCCAACTCACTCCTCTCCTTCCGGGAATTGAGATGCTGGATGGAGTAGGCCAACATTTTTACCTTTTATGATTTATCTACGTGGTCTATCCAAGGCAAATGGTTGGGATGGCAAAAAATCGACCTTCCGGAACATCTTCAGCATGACTACAATGCACTCCTCTCCCGACTTCATGGTGCGATCCCCATCCACCATTCATTGCAGGACAAGCACAGTTGGGGGAAAAGTGGCCATTATACTGTCAAGGAAGGATATAACTATTTGGATACTCTAAACAACAGAAGTAGCAAAGACAACAAGTGGAAGAGAGTGTGGGATAGAGACAGGATCCCTAAAGTGAATGTCTTCAATTGGGCCCTCACTCATAGAAAGATCCTCACTACGGAAAATCTAAAGAGAAGAGGAATTGAAGGCTCGGCTAGATGCATCTTCTGTAAAAAAGAGGAGGAGACTATCAATCAACTTTTTCTAGATTGTGAGTTTTCCCAAGAAGTGTGGCACAAATCTTTTCAAGGCATCCACCCTAACCTTGTCCTCCCTACCATCTGGACTGACCTCTTTGCGAATTGGCATTTATACTACCCCAACTCATTCTCTAGAAAGACGAACTTCAAAAGAGCCTGGATCACCTTTCTGAAATTCCTGTGTTGGAAACTTTGGACTACCAGGAATCATGAACTCTTTGGAGATATTAGAGATTCCCCTAGAAAAATCATGTCCTCTGCCAAAGCCCCGTGGATTGACTCCCTCTCCTCTAGAAGCATGAAAAACCTTTGCAAGGATCTTTTAAGTGTTGAAGAAAAAATCTGGGTGGCTGACCTACTAATTCCCCCACCTCCCTCTGTATCCCAACCTCTTAGGATCAATAAACCTCAAAGTTGGCACATCAGAATGGATCCCAAAGATCTCTAAATGTGGATTTGAACACTTGGTAGCCACATTAGCCACATTCTTTTTTTCGATGGTGCCTCCAAAGGCAATCCTGGGTTGGCAGGTGCGGGGGGGGTCCTTATTAACTCCGACGGAAACAAAGTGGATGATTTTGCTTGGGGAATTGGAAGAAGAACTAATAACGAAGCAGAGTGGTTAGCTGTGATAAAAGGGATGGACATTGCTAGGAGCAAAGATGTTAAGGACCTAGTGGTCTTTGGAGATTATATGATAATGATAAGAGAAGCCAGGGCTTTAGTCAATCTGCGTTAAAAACCTCTCTCCACGATGCATCATCACTTCATTTTCTTGGCTAAATAATTTCACTCCGTATCTTTCCTACACATCCTTAGGCAAAGCAACCAAAGCACTAACACTATGGCTAATATTGGCGCAGGTTTGAATTGTGGTCTCGCATTTTTCAATGGTCTCCTCAAGGTGGATGTTTGGGTGCCTTAATCTCTTGTCTTACCTCTTATTCCGCCTCCCTAACTTCTCCTTCCCCACCCACTCAAGGACCTCATTAACTCCCCATATCCTCTCTAGATTCTCCCGCTCCCCTCAAATGTCCCCTCGCCTGAATTGGCGGCCACCCCTGGCAGGCACCACCTATCTCGCATGTAGGGTTTTAATGCGAACGATCCCCAAGGTGATGAGTGGTTATTTCATGCAAGGTGGCAGAGCTCTTTGCACCTTGCGAACTCTCTTGCTTTCCTGCTTCTCGCTCTCTCCTGTCTGTGTCTTTCCCTTCAGCGAAGTTCCCGGAAACCTGTTGTTTCGGCTAACTATGGATGAATGCAACCAGTGTCCCCCTGCTCTGCATTGTAGAAAATGTAGGAGGAATGATCAGGGGACTCCTGGGGGGCTAGGAATGGCGGTAAGAAATGTTATCTCTCTGATATCTTTCATGGTAATGGCGGCAACGAGTCTTCTAGGGGAGGTGTGTCAAAGTTGGCCTATCATAGTCATACCAAAGTGAATGATCCTGGAAGCGGAGGAAGTTGGGTGCCCCTTGAGGCTGGATATGGCGAGGGCAATAGGGGCCCTGTGTTGATTCTCGGCTGCGGTTTCGTCTCTGGAAAGAATCCGGTCTCTGGCTTTCATTTGACCCCTTGTGAAATTGGTAATGGTGCAACTCGGCAGTAGTTTCGTGGTAGTCTTGGTGATTTGGGCAGCAAGAATTGGAAGCATGTTGCTAGCGACTTTGGGGGTTTGGTCAATATGGACTCTCCTCGGGGGCATGGAAGCCCCTCCCCTGAACTCTATTCGCAATTACTGGACCTGGAATCCCAAGTTCGGTGCCTTAGGGGAGACCTCTCGAACATGAAGAAAGCAATCTCCCATTTGGCTACTTTTGTTCAAATCTCCAATTCAGAAGTTCGGGCAAGCACTGGTAAGACGAAATATTATTTTGAAAAGTTAATGGGTAAACATGATACTTTCTACAGTTGTCTACGAATTGTAGAGTCCAAAGTGGACTGTGTTAGGACCAACAGTGGAAGCAGTCCCTCGATCATTCTAAATATCGATGACGATACTGCAAGTGCAACTCCTGGCAGTAAGGAGAAAATTACTCGTAATTATCATGCCAACTGATACTAGTTTGTGCAACTCTCTTTTTGGTATGGATTTTACTCTTATATATATATATATGTTTTACTTCTGTTGTATCTTGTTAGGACAGTTCGTCAATATTTATAGTTGTAATAGGCTCTCCAATACTCTCAGTTGTAACAGGCATAATGCCACTTTTGAACTTTAGAGGCTAGTATGTGCAGAGTCTGTCTCGGCAGCTTTGGTATTTTGGGATCAGCCTCCCCTACTATTTGTAATATGTTCCTCCTTTTTAATATAAAGTTCGTTATCTGTTTGTGTAAAAAAAAAATTGATGAACATATAGATTCTAGAAAGAATAGCAAAGTCTAGATCCAAATTTAGAGCTATAGCCAAAATCCAAAGTCAAGAGCCACGTTCTAGAGAAGAAGATAGGAGGCAGATTGTTCAAAGAGCTTGATTCCAAGTACTATATAACTAAGAATCTCAAGGAAACATCATGATTTCTTCACCAGTGGTAAGAGTAGATAGGAGGTAAATTTAACCTTTTCTATACATTAAAGTAATTAAATAAGGAGAAAAGTGCTCTAGCTAAGCATGCATTGAATTTTTTAGAGCCAAGAGAGCATCTGTTGATGTTGGCTTTCCCATTTGGGTTTCAAGGATAATTCTTGTGCTCATTGATGTGATTGTTTTTGTTTGTTTATTGCAATAAATTTTCTCCCAACCCATTAAAATCATTTGTATAAAGCGATAAAACATTTATCATACCGATCACAATCATACATAGGACAAGTTGGTAAACCAACATTAACAAAGTGTAACAGACTAAACAATTTCCACAAATTAAAAGAGTAATTGAGCATCCAAGTATGAGATAGACGGGCCATAAGCATACCATTTATGGATCATATGGTATCAAAGTTGTTGAATACATGATCTTAAAGAAGCTACAAACGTGAGTAAGAGAAAAAAAAAACCATTGTGGGAAAATCATTAAGATGAGAATGATTAGAATACCTAAGATCCATTAATGTGTAGATTCAAGAGGAGTATCAACATTTGAAGGGGAAAATACTAATGTTTAACAAGAGAATAAGATACTTGGAAGAATACATTGAGTCTTCTAGAAATTGGTTTCCTTTGTTCAAGGAGTCATTAATCGAATGTGATGACTCTCTCATCAATGCTATGACATATTGGAAGAAGAGAAAAGATCAATTTCGAGTAGGACTCTAGGATTACTCAAATGATGGATAAGTTGTACCAAGATTACATAGTGAAGCGGGAGGGATTTTCCATGTTACTATTAGTTGTCAACGAGACCAAGAAAGAACAAGAACCTTAAATTGTTATTGTGTAAGAAAACACCATGACAAACTCACCTTCCTAGGACCTTTCTAAATCTATTTTGCAAGAGATATTTGATATTATTCAAAATCATGCCAACGACATAGGCTCCATGAAAATGAGATGAATGCACTAAGTGGCTAAGGGCTACGCAAGATAAGCTAAGGGATTATAAACTCCAATGTAATTGAATTTAAGGTTAACATCAATGATTGGGTTTGGTGTCACATAAGAAAAAAGAGAATGCTCAAAATGCCGAAACATTGAGATATATTGTGAGCATAGAGATGTTGAACCATATAGTCCACCTCTTGAAATATTTGCATCGGGAGAGGCCATGTCCACCAATGAAACTTTTGTGAAAGCAAAAGATGTAGCAAGTCTCACCTTTTCAACAAAAGAAAGGACAACATTAAATGAAGATGGTAGCACACAACCACCCAATCTTTCTTGTGGTAGATTGGAGAAGAGAAACTACGAGGAAGTATGCACATAGTTGTAAAGTTACAAAAGCTAGTGTAAGAGAAAGATAATCATTTTCTTATTTGGTAGTGTAGGTTGAATACCAATAAAGTTTGTACATATTTATTTTATAGTCTCATTATCCTTTTCTCATGCTTGGTTATGTGAATTGTGATTCCCCTTAGGACTTATGACATGCTATATCTAAATTATGAATTTGTATGTTGTATTGCAAAAAAGGAGATTCCACCATTAGAACCTTTTTCCTGATTTGACTGGAGCCCTTAAAAAACACCCCATTTAATAGATTAAGGAAGCGATGTTATAATGCTTGAATTTGATATGTTTTTTTTCATTTATAATTTATTGACCCAATTCTTGAATAGGTACCAATTCATAAATCGAGTCATTTTCATATTTTCTCAGTTAAACTTCCATTTTGATTTTGCAATTAGCGTCAATTCCAAAACCAGGCTTGTTAATATCAACTTGTAAAGCATAATTTCCTAACCTTTTTGGTGATAAGTCTTCATTTGTATTGAGTAGAGACCTATTTGGTAGTGATATTTAATCTTTTTTCAAAGATCGAGATCCCTATATCAAACCTTAGTAAACCCTTTCTCGATTAATCGGTCGACATTAATCTATGGATCTGACACTACATCATCAATCCTTGCTTGAAATGCCTATGAATTCACCTATCAACTCAATTGTGTTAGTTGGAATTTATTTTCATTTCAAAATTTGATTCATTAATTTGAACTTCCACCTTGATTCATGACTCAATTGTGTTAGTTGGATTTTATTTTCATTTCAAAATTTGATTCATTAATTTGGACTTCCACCTTGATTCATGGATCAACATAACTGCAACATGCACCCTCTCCATTTTTCTTTATAAAATGTTTGATTGATTGGCATCCTAATTTCAAAATTGGACCTAATCCATGGAGTCCGTTTGCAAAGTTTTAATGATTGTTAAAATTTCCTTGTAAAATTTGACTGGGTTCGATGAATGGATTGAGCCATTCCAAATATTCATTCCAAAACATAATCCTTGATTTAGAAATTCACCCCAACTACTTGATCAAGCCTTGTCTAAGGTAAACTCTTCAAAAGGAGTCTCAATTTTGAAATCAAGCCTAATCAATGAATTGAGCTCATTCTTCATTCAAACACTTTTGATTTTCTCATCATCATCAAATTAGGCTCAATCTATTAATCATGCCCCTCTCAAAAGCACTCAAATGGTGATATTTTTATGGCTTGATTTCAAAAGATGAAAGGAAAAATGAGCTCCTTATAAATTTAGAGATCGGGCCTAACCAATAGATGGGGTCTTTCTTATGTAAACTTTAAGTATATGTTTCTCTTCATAAATTAGTATCGTTTCACAGTTGAACATAATTTCAAATATCCCATTTTTTAAATTTGTGAATTATTTCATCATTTTTATACTCAAATTAATGGGAAACCAACCAAATTTTGGGTATGAGTATTGTTACCTCATTCAAGATGCATGGGAAACAAAGGATATTAATGGAATCATCAAAATGGTAATATATTTATTCGTTAATGATGTAAACAAGCTATCAGAGTAAATTAATGATGAATCTAATAAAGATTTTTGTGTAAGTTTTAGCAAACTGAATGCTACCAAAAGTTGGAGGGCATCCATGAAGATCTAAATATTTCTAGGTTAACAATTACTCTCAGCGTCCATACACCACAATGAAAATACATTTGGAGATATTTAGATTCAAAGGTATTAAGACATGAAAGCATGGAAGTTGGAGATCACAAAAAATAGTGTGACATCTAATTGATACTTTACATTAGGAAGAATCCCTACTGATTTCCCAAGGAAATCACACCCTATTCACAACATCACTACAATAAATGGTAACATACCCGGTGTTGTTGAGCACTAGTGAAGATTTGACCACAATCCTTTCGAAGACAACGAAGACAAAGGCCAGTGGATGATCTTACGGGCCACTAGAATGTCATTTCAGAAGTGATCTTGCGGCCACTGCAGTGTCCGACCTAGTGCACTGTCGTTTTCATGGGTGTATTGCGGCCTCGGTGCATTGTCTTTTTTGCAAGTGTCGTTTGTTGGGTGCGGACGAGGGCGCTGATATGGTGGGGGAAGTCAATTTTCGGTTTATATATAAAAAATAATCTCTCGTATGAGAGTTTAGAAATAATATTATGTCTCGTCCGATGGTTTTGGCCAAGACTTTGTTTGGCGGGTTTAAGAAAAATCTCAGGCGAGAAAATTTTAAACTCTTAGCCGAGAAAATTGTTAACGCAACATAAACCTAAGTAAACTCTCGATTGAAATTTTTTTAAACTTTTGGGTGAGAATATTCAAAAATATCGGGTGAGAAATTTTTTTGACTTTTTTTTGGGGCAAGAAATTGAAAATTACAATCACAAATCACCCCTTTCTCAAAAAAGTGTATACCACCCCATGTCTTTGTATGCAAGTACCCCTAGTTTGGTTCTTCAATTTTGCGTGATTGCCAAAGCACTAGCTGTTCTCTAATGGACTATTGTATGCATTCCATACCATGCTCAATTGTTCTAAAGACTATAATTGCAGGCCTCTCCTTATTATTTTCCACCCCATCTATCAAACATATCAATTGCATTGTGAAAAATCACTTCGATTCATCTTCTTGTTGTCTTCCATTTCCTCTAGCTTGAGCATTGTTACTTCTTTAATTTTTCGAAGTCCCATTTTTTAATACCAGATCAAAACAAGGTTAGTTTGTCATTACTGCAACAAAAGGTTAACTAAGAGGCTAACAATTTATGAAAACACATGGTTATAGGTACATGGTACATCCCACATATGATGATATAATATTGTCCGATGGTATGCGGTGATTGCATATGGTCTTATTGCATAATGTTTTCATGGTATGATTGATGGTAGGTGATGCTTAGCTATGATATCTCGTGATGGTATTTCATGGCTGGTGATATTTAGTAATATTATTTCACAAGGATTGCATGCGATACTTAGCATATAATTCTTAATTATTTCATGATGGTATGACCTATGATTCTAGCTTATGATCTTATTTATTTCATGATGGCATTTCATAAGGATGACATGTGATACTCAGTTTGATACTTATTATTTCATGATGATATTCAGTATGGTACTTTATTGCATAATATGTTGTTAATTCATGACATATTAGTTTAGTAAGATGCTTAATGACTTCATGACGGTATCATGGGTTGTCGTTTCATGATAGTATCACATAGCATATGGTATTCAGTAAAATGCTTAATTAAAACTTACTTTATAAAGCATATCATTCCATGATGGTGGCTTATCATGCATTATATTTCAAAATGTTAACTTGTGACAAAGCATTCTTCATGATCACATATGATAACCAATTATAGTGTTTTATTAATCATAATGGATTTCATCTTGAGGAAATAACTACTAATGATTGTTCACTTGTGGTGAGTGAAATTTTGTTTCAGGTGATCCATTCAAAGAGGCTAATCATTTTGGGTTTTGGTGGGGGACCATAACCAATAATGAGAATGGATACCACAAACACCTTATGGGTTGGGGGACAAATTCAACAATTAACTATATGACAATGATTATTTCAAACAATGAGGAAGTCCCAAGGGGAGAGGTATATGGAGGGACTTCCAATGCCTGGGATTGGTGCCTTAAGGGTGCACAAGGAGGGAGTATAGGCCAATATTTCGATATGCTTAGGGTATAAAAATCCTGATGTCATGATCGGTGTACTGGTAACCAAATGCTGGTTAATTCCAATGAGTCCCAAATTTTGGCTAATTTCGATGAGGCAGTGCATTTATCGAAAGTTGGAAGGGTGGCTAAGCCGTAAAAAATTCCCATGGAACTTCCAATGCCTACAGTATGGTCCATGAACAAGTTATAGTAGAGGGTCCATGTAATGGCGAGTGGGACCATCCAGAGTATAGGCGAGGAGGATTATGGAGGGTGGTGGATGGTATGATTCTTGGGTTGATGGTGAGTAAGGAAGGAGAGAGTTTCAGGAATGTGTACTTTTATTTGTATTCCTTTATTTGACTTGAATGATGCTTGAGTGTGTAATGAGATTGATGCATACTTGTATGATTGATTACAAATTAGACACCTTGGAAATTAATCAAGAGCATGTCGTAACTTAGGGCACGATGATATATTAGTGCAGGTGGGATATTTCTACATGATGTCCACAAGTATAAATCTCTCATCTTCACAATAGTACTAGCTACCTGTATTACCTATTATCTACATAATTGATTAAGTATTTCTATTTGTATTACCTATTACTTGTATTTCCTATTATCTTGACAAACTTTGGGACGGATTTTTCAGAAGGGGGGAAGTATGTAATACTCCAACCTTGGACATTAGTATAAGTATAAATAGCATATGGTAGTAGTGAAAAGGTCAATTAAAATGTAAAAAAGAATATGTGCATTGTAATTTAATTTAGGTGCGTGGATGACAAGTGTGTCATCCATGCAATAAGTAATAAATGTGGAAATTAAGTAATAAAAATATGCCAAGACCAAGAGGTGGGGGCTATAGTCTTGTTGGTTGATTTTGAGGTTTGATTGCTTGTTTGTGATGATTTTTTTGTTGTTTGTGAGTGCACTTGTTGAGAGGGAGGCTAAGGAGGAGGAGATTGGTGTACAAAGGTTGATAGAGAAAAGAGTAAGGTCTCACCTGGTTTGGCATCTAGTTAATTATTGAGGGCTCGGGGGCCTCAAATTTTCTTGGGTTTGGTTGGGTGGAGAGTTATCCCCACAAATATTGTTGAAATAAAGAAGTTGGTAATTGATTGAGGACAAGGTCTACATGCAAAATTGGTTAAGTTGGTCATCGATCGGGTAAGTGGATATTCTTCTCTTTGGTTTACAATTTTTAACTTCTACTAGTTATCTAAGCGGTATATGGTTGTTAATTGATTTATTGAGGGTAATGAATATGATTTTCCATAGATACTTGATATAATAGTTCCTTTTTGAAATTGGTTTTTCAAGGAATCTACCATCTGCTAATAAAGAGGGGTCATTAGGCAATAGTCAAAGTTTGTCAAACCATTTCAAGTGTGAAACACCTTCCAACTATAGACTTGAAACATATATTACTTTATTAGTTTCCACACATCAAACAGTTTTAAGCCCAAAACACCCGTCAAGTGTTTGATTGTGTACAAGTTTTGACTAACATAACCAACAATTGGATAACCTACTTGCATACATGTAGTATCGTTTAAATCACCCATGCTCTTGCTCCAACTTCACCTATTCATTGTTTTCAGTAGATTGTTAACTATTTAGTATATGTTTTCTTTAGTACATATGGTTAACTAGATCTATTGATTGTGAGTTGCATCTATAAAGTGTCCATTTTCTTATAAGCCCTTTCCATTGCATCATCAACATTTATCGAACGTAGGTTCATCACCATTTTTTTAGGATAGCACTTTAATCGACCCCTTGCACCTCTCATGGGATTTATAGGGTAGTTAGAGCCAAATTATGGTAGATATGAATGTTTCTTGGAACAGCCCAGTCTATGATATTCACATGGTCCACAATATCACAACCCTCTACCATGGCGTCCTTTTCCTTCTGCATACAATTTACATGGCTTTGATAGGTTTGGAACTTTGGTTGGTGTAGTTGGTAGTGGAGGTGGGGACAATCATATGGGATACTTGGTGAACAATGGTAGGAATCCAAGGAATAGTTGTCTCATTGAGGAAGAGAGGGAGAGGAAAAGGTAGAGGGATGAGGAAAGAAAAAGGGAGAGGGAGATGATGCATCAATGGTTCTTAAATCAACAATCGAAGGGTATGGTTCAACAATATGATATGTTTGGGGGAAGCAATAGGAATGCGGTGAATGTGAATTACATCCTACATATTGTTTTAGGCACGCCACTCAAACAAATATGTATGATGGAAAAGTGGATGGTGTGAGTCGGTCTGATGATTATCAAATCATTTGATTCAAATGCACATGTATTTGTATAATGGTTTAACAAGTGGACACTATGAGAAGGGTGGTTGGAACTATGATATCATGCCAAGACTGTTAAGGGAGGAAATAAGTCAATGATTCACTTGGAAGGATTTGAGCCTACACAAGAAGGGGTCAAAGGTGTTGTGGGAAAAAACTTCCTAATGACTAGGGAAGGTCACCAACATACTATGATAGAAGAAACTTGATCGTATGACTCTTTACACAAATAGATATGTTTTCACTGCCCTTAAAGGAAAGACAACAAGCAAACAAGAAAGATAAAGAGACAAAGTAAGAGGAGAAACATTTTTCAAAGTTTGATCCTCGTTGCTCCTATTTTGCACCTTCAACCTACTCCATTGTAACAAATTGAAACCTGGAAGAAACACCAAATATCCTCCTCACAAACCTTGCAACTTTCATAAAAAAATTAACCAAAACAATAACATATGTGCAATTTCAACTAGCCTTAGTAATATTCTTGGAAAGGGGTAATAACTTTCAAACAATCAAAGATTTAACACATTACACATGTATGTGGGGAAGGGAAAGATAGCAAATTTTTATTGAATGCAACAAAGTAATCAATACATCAATTACCTTACTGTTGTTGAGGCACCTTTTGAAACTAGTGTATATAGTAGAATTCATATAAGGAGGATGACTTCAACACTTATGGAAAGGGTTCTCAAGGATAGGGATCATTGAGGGACAAGGGAATGAGTGGATTTAGAATGGTGGCAAGATTCATCCATCATTACAATACAATAGGTGTTCTCCCACTTGGTCCATCATATCCCTTTTTAATGAGTTTTTAGGATATTTGTGATGGTTACCAAGTGGTTAAGTTTCAAACGAGGCCAACCGCCATACAACTATCAAAACTTCCCAATTTTTGATATTTTTAGTCATTTTTCTTTTCCCATACGTTGTGCTCAAGGGAAAGGTGCGTCGCCACACTCCTTGCATGAAGTAGAGGAGCATGGGGCCTTAATTATACTCAAACTTTAGTGATTTCAGAGTGAAAAGTGTTGGATTGTCTTAAGGGGGGTTCAGACCATCAAGTAGGGTCAAATTAAGGCCTCTTCGATGCTGATAGGTTCATGTTCATGATCAATATTAGACACTAAAATGGCACCTTAGAATATTCTCGTGACAAACGTAGAAGTGCCAATTTAAGTTATAACAAGAGGTGTGATCACACCTTTTGAATGCATTAGGGAGACAACCTTTAAGAGAGAAAATGATGCTACATAATTTGGTATGCAACATATGGAACACAAAGTTCATGTCAAATAGGGATAATGAAATGGGCATCTGAATAATTGATGAGTTATATGTTTATGTTCTAAGGACGTTTATCTACAATTGCAGGTACTTCATTGGAAAATGAAGTAGGATTAAAATTCCCCATTGGTGCAAAGTCATGTAAGATGGCTCATGGCAGAGTGTAGTTCAACATAGTTGTCTGTAGTCTTCTTCCGTTAAATTTACCAAAAAAAAAAAAAAATTCTCAAAGCTCTACTCTCGGTACAATTCATTTCCCTTCTAAATAATTGTTGATTCACTGTCAAAATGATAAATTTAGTATGCTATTTCATACTCTAAATTTTTTTTTTTACGGAAACGGTTAAAATTTATAAGTGTCTGGGAAATGGGCTGCCAGGGCCTTTACAATTCAAATCCCAATCTGCTGTACGGAACTTCATTTCCAGCTTAATAAACCAGTTAGAATAATGTTGTTGGGTGCTGGAAAATGCCCAAAGGAACCGGAAGACCATGTCTCTTAAACTTAGGGGAGAGGGTGCTTTGAAATTTTTCCGTTAACAATAAGTTGACTCTTACTCAGGCTCGCTCCGCGATTAGCTTCAGCGTCGGCTAGATTGTTGAGACTCCTTAGAACGTGGTAAACCTTATGAGTTCTGAAATGCTTCAGCATGAGTAGGACTTTCCTGTGGATGTGGGTCAGACTTATACCGGCAGGCTTCTTCTTGGTGTGTAGATCCTTGACTATCAGCCTGGAGTCACCAAAGATAGTAAGCTTCTGAATGTTCATCTTTCTTGCTTGATTCAGTCCTTTCCACAATGCAAGATACTCAGCATGATTGTTGGATGCATGTCCTAGGCCCCAGGCATAGGATAAGATGGTGGTACCGTAGGGATCGAGAATAATGCCTCCTCCTCCAGCTCGACCGGGATTCCCTTTCGAGGCCCCGTCAAAAAATAGGCACCAATCATTCAGGACAGATCTCCACTTGATGAATTCCTGTTCTTCCAGCCTGATTTCCCAGCGAGCCTTTTGTGGAGGATTGGTAGCTTGATTGCTTTGCTGGTTCACATTGATCTCCTTAAGCCAGCACTCTTCTTCAGGCGAGAGAGAAGCCTTATTTCTGATCATTGACTTGGTGCTTAAAGCTTCAGAAAGCATGGACCTAGCCTTCACGGCCACTTGAGTTGGAAGTCTGCATTCCTCCTTAAATATCCTGTTATTTCTTTCCAACCAGACTTTCCAGCAGAGGAATTTCGGGGTCCACATCCATGCTAGCTTGAGGATGTCTTTTTTGTTTAAATCAAAGGGGGCAAGAGCGATCCAGCTGCTGATTAGCTCCTTGATCGAGTTGGGCAAACTTACAGCGATGGATCCTATCATGAGACTCCAAACTTCTTTGGTGAAATCGCAGGAGATGAACAAGTGATCTATGGTTTCTTCAGCATGGTAGCACAGAGGGCAACGTGATGGCCCTGCCCAGCCTTTGATCTTCAGTTTTTCTCCTGTCAAAATACTATTGCGGAGGACGGTCCAGATAAAAATATCGATTTTAGGGATAGAGGCGAAATTCCAGAGAGCTTTCCACGGCCCAGGGTTGGGAGGGACCCATGGCACCTCCAGAATCGCAGCATAGCCCTCTGCTGCAGTGTACGTGCCCGATCGGGATCCCTAGCTGCATGTGTCTTTAGCTCTGGCGTTGATGGGGGACTTCCCTTGCAAAAGATCCAGCAGGGTAGCAGCTTCATCATCTAAATCGTGGGGATAATCACCCAGGTTCCAATTTTCCTAGGATTCATCCTCATCTCTGTTCCAGACAGATATGTCCTTCAACGTTCTGAGATTATTATTGTGGAGCCAGTCTTTTATATTGCCCAGGTTGCTGAAATTGATGAGAGGCTGATCCCCAAGGATCGAGTCTTCCCAAATTCTGATTTTTTCTCCATTGCCAGGGGACCACGTAAGCTTGGAGGTGAAGAATGGGATGGCTCTTTTACACAGTGAAAAAATCGGGGAGCCTTTCTGCAGTTTTGTGGCCCTTTCAAGACATCTCTGTCTGTCTCCTTTAAAGTATTTCTTCTTGAGGATTTGCTTGCTCCAGGTTCTTTTGCCAGTTATCATTTTCCAGAGAATTTTGCCTCCCATGGCAAGATTTTGGGTGGCCACATCTCTAATTTGAAGGCCCCCTTCCATTTTTGGCCTAGTGATCTTGTCCCAGCTTACTAGATGGGGTTTTTTTTCACAATTACGGCCACCCTCCCACAGAAAACGACGGAGCAGCTCATTGATTCTATTGGTAATGGTTTTTGGAGCTAGCAGCACCGAACATTGATATATTGGAAGACTAGTGAGGACAGAGTTCATCAAAATCACTTTGCCTGCTTTGTTGAGCCAATTTGCCCCCCACACCTGGATCTTTTTTTTTAGTTTGTCCAGCATTGGCAGCCAATGGGAAACTCTAGAGGTATCTTTGAAAATAGGGATGCCCAGATAGGTAAAGGTGTCCCAAATGGTAATGGCTTCCATTTCGAGAATCTGAGCTATATCCAACATTGCACGAGGAGAACAGTTCCAGCCATAGACCTTGCTTTTGAGGAAATTTATTTCACTTCCGGATGTATTCATGTAACAGTCCAGTTCGAATTTAAAGTTCCTGGCTGTGTTGAGATTGGTAACTCCCAGTAGGAGCGTATCATCGGCGAACTGGGCGTGGTTTACATCCTTGACCTTTGGGACAATTCTGATTCCTAAGAGAGACCTGTTTTGGAGACTTCTGTTCAGTTGATAGCTTAGGACAGCGGCATGAATGACAAACATCACCGGGGAGAAAGGGCAACCTTGCCTTAATCCTCTTGAGGCCTTGAAGAAATCAGCAGGCCACCCATTGACCAGCGGGGCAATCCATGGAGCTGAGATGCAAGCTTTGACCCACATAATGAAGTTCTGATTGAATCTGAAGTTCCTCATGGCTGCAAAAAGGAAATCATGCCTGACTCTGTCAAAGGCATTGGCCAAATCCAGCTTTACCACCATCCCCTTCTCTTTTCTCTTGTAGCTAGAATGGATGGCTTCTTGCACTAAGATAATGTTGTCCAAGATCTGTCTTCCTCTCACAAACCCCCCTTGGTTTTCCGGAATCAGCTTAGGCAGGATTCTTTTAAGTCTATTAGCCATAATTTTGGTTATGATTTTGTAACCCGTGTTACACAGGGATATAGGCCTGAATCTGCTGAAGCTTTTAGCGCCTTTTTCTTTCGGAATGAGCGCCAGGAAGGAGGAATTAGTGTTGCCCCCCAATTTGTTACAGTTCTGAGCCTTCTTCACCATTCTGTACAGATCCTTCTCTATTATGTCCCAGCAAGAGATGTAGAACCGGGCTGTGAACTCGTCCGGCCCAGGTGCTTTATCAGGGTTCATGTTGTCAAGGGCTTTCTTAACTTCACGAATGCTGATAGGCCTGATCAGCTACAGGTTGTCCTCTTCATTAACCAATATTGGAATCTCTGATAGAGGGTAGGAATTTGGTTCCACCGGATCCTGGTCAGGGGCGGAGTATAGGCTTTTAAAAAAGGAATGGGCTGCCTCCTTAATGCCTCTAAAGTCCTTTATCACCTGGCCTTGGGTCTGAATTTCAGTGATGGAATTATAAATCTTTCTGGCTTGGGCTTGCTTGTGAAAGAAAGTGGTATTTTTGTCTCCAGCTTGGAGCCAAAGCGATCTTGATTTGACTCTCCAGTAGGTTTCCTCTTCTCTGCAGGCTTTATGGTACTCCCTTTGAAGCTCAGCTTCCCGAAATAGCATAGTAGGAGTGACAGGGGATTCTTCCAATATTAACTGGTGCCGTTCCAAGGCCTTCTGGATTCTCTTCCTTTCATCCATTGGGGAACCCAGCCCTTTGGCCCAATCTTTCAGGGCCACTTTGATCCTTCTAAGCTTTTCTTCCCAAACAAAGAACAGGGAGCCATGAACCGGTTCTTTCCAAGAGTTAGAGACAAGGTCGAGGAAACCTTCCTGGGTTACCCAATTAGGGCTGAACCGGAAGGGAATGGGACCTAACCTTTTATCGGGATGAAGCGAGAGGGAGATCGGCTTATGGTCAGAAGTATAATGCGGGTGAATCTTAGAGGATGCCAGCATCCCTAGGGTTAGGAAGGAGGAGTGAAGGAGGAACCGGTTAAGGCGGGCAGCAATGTGACCAGGTCCCAATCTTTTATTTGACCAGGTATACTTTCCTTTGGCAGGGGTGATGTCTTCAAGGTCCCAATCCAGCATTAGGTCTTCAACCCACTCTCTTGCAGGGTCCCGCACAATAGATCCCCCTTTTTTTTCAGCCAGAGCTAGAGTGACATTTAAGTCTCCAGCCAACACTAGGTTTTTAGGCTTGTGGAGCGTCAGGAACAGTTTTAAGGTGTCCCAACAATCTTTTTTTTCAGAATAAGAGACAGGAGCATAAATATTAAAGAGACTTACATGATGGCCGGAATCTTTATGAAGCAGCTTGGTGAATAGCCAATGAATGGTTCCTTCTTCTTCAACAAGGTCGAGCTTTGCAGAGTCCCAGAAGGTTGCTAAGCCTCCCAAGGCTCCTCTTGCACTTACAGCCCTAGCCGGGCCCTTTTTCCAAAACAAGTTGCTTGCACGGAGGAGAGCATCTTCCTCCAATTTCGTCTCCTGGATTAGTAGGACTTCAGGCTTCATTACTCTTACTAAATCCCTTATAGCTTCTTCTTTTAGAGGGCTGCCTAGTCCTCTGCAATTCTAGGAGACGTATTGCATTATTTACCTGGGGGAGGGTGATGACCCCCTTTCGGGGTCTTTCCCAGCCTCATTCCGGATCTGGTGTTCATCATTTCAGGTATGGTGTGTTGAGAGCCTTGGACCACGTCCTTGTAGGACTGCTCTTCCCTTCTCTTCTTTTCTGACTTCCGTCCGCGTTTTGGTTGATCCGGAGAGCCTGATTGGCTGCTTACTTCGGTATCACCTTCCTCGGAGGAGTCAACTCCTGTTTCCGAGGCTAGACTGATGTGATCTTTGGATGGACTGGCGACACCAGATTGATGAGTTGGATCGGTTGGGTCTTGTGGTGCCCGGGCTTCATCAGCTTCTGGTGTATTCCCAGGGTTTTGGGATACCATGGGATCTTCCTGAGTAGAGGGCTTTGAGCTGCCTTCCTTTGGAAGGCCCTGGGCCATCTTTTCCTTGCTTCTGGCATTGTTCATGGGTTTCCCTTTTTTTACTTTCTGCCATCCTTCAACGTCTTCTTTCTCAGCAACTAGCTTGGGACAGTATCTTTGGAAATGGCCATGTTCCTGGCAGTTTCTGCACTTGAAGGGCAGATGCTCATAATCCAGCTTCTGGTAATGAGTCCATGATCCGAATTTTAGTTTTATTGCCTCCGGGAGGCCAGCTTCCAGGTCGACTTCAACGCAGATTCTGGCACAGGTATATTGGCCCTTATTATCAGCTTTGTCAATGAATCGCCCGATTCCATTCCCTATTCTCTGCAAGGAATCGAAGTCCCAGCAATGCACCGGGAGGTTAGGGAGCCTGACCCACACTGGCACTTCCTTGGGGAGATCGATCGAGGGATCAAAGTCTGGGGTCCATTTATTCAGGTATAAGCCCTGCGTCCCCATGAAGTAGGGGCCATTTCTAAAGATTAAGTCTCGATCTTCTTCGGAGATAAATTCAAATATGAAGAACCCTCTCCCTACAGGGTAACAAGTCACTCCATTTTTGAGATTGGGCCTCCAATTTCTCTGTATCCAGTCATCAGTTGTTTTAGTGGATGGCCATAGGCCCATGAACTGCCCCACGAGACCTCGCTTTGCCAAAGCTAGAGCTATCTTTATTGGTTTTTCTTCAGGCAGGGTGATTTCTGGGATGTCTTCAAGCTTCTTTATGAATTTCGGGACCTCCGGAGGAGAGGTTTTCTTGCCTCTGCCATGGACAAGCCTGCTGAATGGTTCCTCATCTGAACTGGACGGGGGGGGGGGGGGGGGGGGGGCGTCCTCCCCTCCCCCAGGCGCCGCCATCCTCCTCAGTTGCGTGCTAGGGTTAACAGGGCGATCTCAGCTGCGTGCTCTCAAGTGCCCTAGCCTCAGAATTCTTAAGTTCATACTCTAAAATTACTATGTAGGAAATTGAAGTTTTAGATGAAAAGCAACGAGACAAATTCAACAGAAAATTCCACTTATCAAAAGGCTTCTTTAAGAGTAATGCAATGCAGTTCGAATTCTTTGGTCGCCTAAGCCAAGGTTTAAGTCTTAGGGACACTATTCCACAAAACAAGAAGGCTTGCTGCTAGGGATTTCAATCGCATATTTGGTAAGAATCACACCTCACTCTCTTCCAATATCATGGCTCCATAAAACCAAAGTAATCATTAACTATAGTCCTAGTATGACAATGATAAAAATGCAAAGGTTTTCATAAAATTTAGGTTCTTGTATCCTTTGTACCAACAAAGGCATAAGGGAGGGGGAAAGAAGAATCACCTAGATTCCACCCAGATTTCATAGCATGAAGACATCTTATCAAACAAAGGCCATTGTGCTCCAATCATATCGGAAAGACTACTAAACTATGTAAGCCTACCTATGCTCATTTACCATGAATCATGCCTCTATGGGATGTTTTTTCTCTGAATATTTAAAATGAGAATTTGTTAAGCCCTAAATATGGGCACATTTCCCCTATATTGTGGTTCATTACATTAGTTTTGATGTCGAATTTGGTCCATTAGTGGTAATTATAATTAGTATGGTTATCTTGGGTCAGTTAGTTGGGATTGTACCCCTTAGTCTCCTATATATAGGAAGGAGAACTTTCATTTGGAGTATCTTATCTTGTATTGTCTTGTGTACTTAGTACATTGTATAAGGAGGTTTCCCCCTCAAAGAGGCTTGTTATTCAAATATTTTCTTCAATCAAGTCGTGGAGTACTCTTTATGATCTATTTCTGCTATTTTCATACTCTTTTTCAAAATTTGTTGCATAACATTTGGTATCAGAGCCTTTTCCTCGGGACTGGTTTCTTCAAAACGAATCATCTTGGAATTTTTGCTATAAATTTTTTTATACAAGGTTTCAGAGAGCAGACTTAAAACCCATCTAGAAAAAAGGCCGAAATAACTATGGTTCAAGTTTCAGATCCTGATACATTACAGGTTCGGAGATATTCGCTCTAGAATCAAGGGTTCTAGCTAGTCGAAAAACTAGTAAAAAATAGGTGTTCTGAGAAAAAAGGTCATATATGGGGCATGAAAGATCCAAATTGAGTGAGACCTGTTGAATATGAAAGAAGACGAAACACAGTATTTGTGGTATGGTTTCAACCTCAAATACAAAATATTATACACGTGGCATACAATACAAGTTTGTTATTCTGGAAAGACCAAAAATAAGGGTTTTGGGAGATTCACAATAACTTCTTATTGGTAAATCCAAATTAGTTCATACCTATGGAATTGTAAATATGACGCATCAAGATACAGCAGTACGAATTTTCAAACCCAGAGGAGCATAAATTTAAAATTTACATCAGTTTCAAGTCGGCCTTAAAACTGTCTTCCAATCAGGGTTTGAAAAGGTACGCCATTTTTAATTTTGATTAACCTTGAGTAGAATGATTTAATTGTGGTGACACCTAATGTGTGATATCTATTTATATTGTTCAAAATTCCACCAAAAGAAAGTCTAAAGACTCACACTCCATCCAAACCACCAGAGGATCCATCCTCGACGCACGATGAAAGGGAAGACCTCTCTTTTCAAGTGTCCTAGTTGGAAGATATGATTAAAGGGTCTATAAAAAAAGTTGATTTGGATAATTTAGAGGAGAAGTTGAATAAAATGGAGGAAAATATGAAAGGTTCAATGAGAACAGTTGATTTACTCAATCTAGAGGAGAATTTGATGGGGAATATGACAAATATTGTTAATCACATACAAAATTCAAGGGATACTCTTCCTACATACAGGTGATGATGTGTTCCAGGATACTTAGGAGGATAAAAATAATTCTCATGTTGAGAAACTTTCCATGAATAATAATATTCCAAGAGGAAATGATTCTGGTAATGGAAGTCATCTGGGATGGTCACCAAGGGGTACCCAACTTCCCAAGATTGACATGAGAAATTTTGATGGCAATGATCCAATAACATGGATCTTCCAAATGGAGCAATTCTTTGATCTACACGAGGTTCCAACTTTGTAAAAGGTAACTATTGCATCATTATATTTAGATCCTAATCAATTTGTATGGTACCAATGGCTTTGTGACCGTAAAAAGGACTCTCTTATATCCTGGTCTATATTCACCGAAGAATTGATTGCACATTATGGGGATATTAATAACAATACCTTCTTTATCCAGTTAATAAATCTCAAGAAAAAAGGTCCAGTTCCAGAGCACATCAAACAGTTTCAGAAGCTAAGTCTTAGAGTGAAGAACATTTCAGAAGATAATCTGTTGGATCTCTTCATTGGCACCTTGAAGGATAACATTAAACATGAGGTGCGTCTCTTTGAACCACCATCCTTGGAGAAGGCCTTCATGATGGAAAGGAAGGTTGAAAGTAAAAATATGACGATGGCTACTAGAAAGAGCACCTCCAACACATACCGAGAGAATATTGTTACTTCTTGTAACCCACCTCAAAGGTTAACACCTCAACAAATAGAGGAAAGAAGAGCAAAAGGCCTATGTTTTAGTTGTGACAACAAGTATAGTAAAGGACATAAGTGTGGTGAGAATAAATTATTTTACATAGAATGTGAAGAGGAAGAACCAAAAGAACAAGAACCATCTCCAGATGAAGAAATAGAAGATACTACTTCAAAATATATTACTCCCACCATATAATGTCATACATTGGTTGGAATTAGCACTCCTCAAACTCTCAAGATTGAAGGATTTATCAAAATGAAAAAGGTAAAAGTGTTGATTGATTACGGTAGTACTCATAATTTCATTCACTATAAATTAGCAAAATCTCTCAATTGCTTTGTATATCTAGAACCAGAGTTTCAAGTAATGATTGCAGATGGAGGAACTATCAACTACTCGGGGAAATGCCATAATATAAATCTTACTATGGGAGAATATGTATTGAATAGTCCAATGATTGCTATTCCAATGGGTGGTGTTGATGTTGTCTTAGGAGTTCAATGGTTACAATCTTTGGGAACTATGGCTTTTAATTTTCAGAAGCTTTTCATGAAATTTTTATGGGAAGGAAGGAATATGAATTACAGGGTATCACAGGGAAACCAAGCAAGGTGATAAGCTCTAATGGTATGACAAAATTGATGAAAAAGGGACATCAAGGTGTAATTCCACAATTATGCTCATTAGATGTTCAAACATCTACGCCTCCTATTTCTACGGATCTCCAAAGGGTCATTAATAAGCATTAAAAGGTATTTGAAGATATTCTGAAAGGTCTTCCACCTGTCTGATATTTTGATCATGTTATTCACTCAATCCCAGGAAGTGTTCCTCCTAACATCAGACCTTACAGATACCCCTGTGGACAAAAGAGTGAAATTGAGCATATGGTTGAAGAAATGTTAGAGGTTGGCATAATTAGGCCTAGTTAAAGTTCTTACTCTGCACCAATGGTAATGGTACACAAGCCGGATGGATCATGGCGTATGTGTCCAGATTATAGAGAGCTCAACAAGATCACCATTAAAGATAAGTTCCCCATTCCTACCATTGATGAATTGCTAGATGAATTACATGGAGCAATTTTATTCACAAAGTTGGATCTTCGTTCTGGGTATCATCAAATTAGAATGAAAGATGAAGACATCCCAAAAACAACATTCAGAACTCGTGAAGGTCATTATGAATTTCTAGTCATGCCATTTGGTCTCTGAATGCACCTTCCACATTTCAAGGTTTGATGAATTCCATTTTCAAGCATTTTCTTAGAACATTTGTGCTAGTATTCTTTGATGATATACTAATCTATAGCAAGTCTTGGGAAGAACATGTTCAACATGTTGACAGGGTACTACAACTACTACAGGAGCAACAACTATATGCAAAATCTTTCAAATGTTTCATTGGGGTGAAGGAGGTACAATATTTGGGTCATATTGTATCTCATGAAGGTGTCAAGGTAGACCCTAACAAAATTAAAGCCATGATAGATTGGTCGTTTCTCAAAAACCTGAAGAATCTTCGAGGATTCTTAGTTCTGACAGGGTACTACCGCAAGTTTGTTCGAAAATATGGAAGAATAGCTGCGCCTCTAACAACATTATTGACGAAAGATGCATTTTCTTGGACTCCAGAGGCAACTCAAGCTTTTGAACAACTTAAATAGGCAATGTGCACAACTCTTGTATTGGCCACACCAGACTTCACAAAAACCTTTATTGTGGAATGTGATGCTTCAGGAAATGGCATTGGCATTGTTCTAATGCAAGAAGGACATCCAATTGCTTTCACAAGTCATCCAATCAAGGGAAAGAACTTACAAAAGCCCATTTATGAGAAGGAAATGTTGGCAATACTACATGCTCTTAAGAAATGGTGTCCTTATCTCATAGGTAAGCACTTCAAGGTCAAAACATATCATGATAGTCTTAAATACTTCTTGGAACAGAGACTATCTTTAGAATAGCAGCAAAAGTGGGTAACCAAGATGTTGGGATATGACTTTGAAATCATTTATAGAAAGGGGAAACATAATGTGGTTGCAGATGCACTCTCCAGAAAAGATGAAGATGTCAAGGAATTACTTTGTTCCATTTCCACTCTACAACCATATTGGATAGTAGCAGCAAGGGAAGAATGGAAAAAATACCTATCTGTGTGGACGCACATTCACAAGCTATAGAATGATCCCAGTGTATCAGATACTTTTGTGTGAAAAAATGATTCACTGTGGTATAAGGATTGCTTATATTTATGCAAAAACTCCCAACTCAAGCAAAAGGTCCTTTCAGAATTACACGCCTCTCCTATAAGTGGGCACTCAAGATTCCTAAAAACTTACCACAAGGTCAAAAAGGAATTTTTTGGGGAAGGTCTTAAATCTGATGTTCAAATGTTTGTGGTTGAATGCTTGGTTTTCCAACATAATAAGGGTGAAACAATTAAGACCCTGGGACTTCTACAACCATTAAGCATACCTTTCCAGCACTGGGAGTAAGTCTCCATGGATTTTATCACAGGTCTACCCAAGTCCGAAGGAAAGAATGTTATTATGGTGGTTGTTGATAGACTCATGAAGTATTCACACTTTTGTGCACTGTCTCACCCTTTTAATGCAAGTACAATAGTTGCAGCCTTTATGGAAACTATTCAGAAGTTACATGGAAATCCGAATATTATTGTAAGTGATAGAGATCCAATTTTCACTGGAAAATTTTGGACTGAATTATTTTCTTGTTTGGGTGCTCAATTGGCTCACAGTTCATATTATCACCCTCAATCTGATGGGAAAACCGAGATCGTGAACAAGTGTTTGGAAGGCTATCTTCATTTCTTTGCATCTGATAAACAAACAAAGTGGGTGAAATGGTTGTCTTTGGCAGAATGGTGGTACAATACTTCCTTCCATACATCATAAAAAAATGTCTCCATTTATGGCAGTTTATGGGTACCAGCCTCCATCTATCACATCTCCCTTCATTGGGTATTTATCAGGCTACAACCTTACAAGCAAATGTCTCTCAAGCTATTAAAGAAGGACAATAAATTAGCACCCAAGTATTATGATCCTTATAAAGTGTTGCAGAAGATTGGTAGTATGGCTTACAAATTGGAACTCCCTTCATCTTCAAGAGTACATCCAGTTTTCCATGTTTCTTGCTTAAAGAAGGTAATAAGAGACAAGATCCCAATTCAAACAATCTTGCCAGAGCTTGATGAAGAAGGAAAATTCATATTGGAACCTTAACAAATCACTGAAACAAGGACTAAACAGTTACGAAATTGAGCTATTATTGAGTACCTCATAAAGTGGAAGAACTTACCAGTTGAAGATTTGACGTGGGAAGATGAGTCGTTCATAAAGAGGCATCCGCAACTAATCAAGCGTTGAGGACAACACTTGTCTGAAGGGGAGGGGCATGTTAAGCCCTAAATATGGGCACATTTACCCTATATTGTGGTTCATTACATTATTTTTTATGTCGGCTTTGGTCCATTAGTGGTAATTATCATTAGTATGGTTATATTAGTTATGTCATCTTGGGTCAGTTAGTTGGGATTGTACCCCTTAGTCTCCTATATATAGGAAGGATAGCTTTCCTTTGGAGTATCTTGTCTTGTCTTGTCTTGTGTACTTAGTACATTGTATAATGAGGTTTCCCCCTCGAAGAGGTTTGTTATTCAGTTATTTTCTTCAATCAAGTCGTGGAGTACTCTTTTTGATCTATTTATGCTCTTTTCATACTCTTTTTGGAAATTTGTTGCATAACAAAAAATTTCTACTATCTTCTAGAAAATGAAATGATTTTATAGTTTTATAGTACATAGAGTAGCTTAACTGAGAATTTTTCTAATGTATTCTAGAAAATGAGACGATTTTACAAATTTATGGTACCTGGAGTAGGAGCTTCTGGCAATTCTTTACACATACATATGTTGTGGATGTTCTCTTAAACTTGTGGCAGTATCCTATACTTGGAGGAGAATGACTTCCATGGTTAAGAAAGTGTAAATACTAGAGGCTATATTTGGTACTTATTCTATTTCTTATAATACATATAGTAGATTTGGTTTGTAGATCTTAAGGGCTGAGTTGTGATGGTTAAACTAGGTAGTGCAGATAAGATGTTAATGCATGTGTAAAGGAAATTGGCTCAGGCATAGTTAATTTAATGTCCATTCAATGCTTGGCATGGACATTGAGCATTTTTTTGTTGTCCTTAGAATAAGAGGACAAGTGAAGAATGCAAAAGAACATTGGATGAGCAGAGCACATAAAAACATGAACTTTCTAAAAATTGGGATAAAATGCAACGGTTGAAGCAAAGTAATAGCCGATTAAAGAAACTAATAGTCTGCCAATGACAAACTGATTACAAGATACACCCCTCGTCGACAGGTATAATAAGACACTTCATTCACTTTTTAAATAAGACATTTCAACAACTTTTTAAATAAGACACTTTGAATTTTTAAATAATACACTTTGGGTCATTTCAAATAATATTCATTAGCCTTTTTTGAAACAAAGTTCATTGGCTTGTTCTGAAGTAAATGGTTCCTTGGCACATTTCAAAAAAAGGATCTTTCATTCAATTTAAAATAACACCATCGAAGCTTCAAGGATCTAAGGGTGAAGCCACATGACAATTGAAAAAAAAGGCCTTGATGCCCAACCCTTTTCATAGTTGTCTTTCACATAACCTTTGAAGGAGTTTTCCACTCCAATGCTTTGATGGGAAACATTCAAAAGGTTTCAATGATAGAAATAAAGAAAATACCAAAATTTCCAAATGTTTGAGCTTCCCTAGGTTAACATTTGGCCTCCGATGACATCAACATCAACAAAATTTTGAAACTAACTATACTAAATAACCTTGATTGTTATGTTAGTGTTGGTCATTTTTCACATTTCCCATAACAACCCTAGTGTTATAACGTTGTCTCTGATACTAAGTTGTCATGTCCCATTCATAGGATTACCCAACCCACGGGCTAGGGACTCTAGAAAGGGTCAAACATGTAATGCCATGTATGTTAAGCGTCAAACATATGTAATAATTGTTATTATTGTGACACAAGGCGCTAGAAAAAGGGTCTTTAAGGACCAAGAGACATTACCATTTTGTAAATAATTAATTAATAAAAACAACTCGCGCACCAGAGACCACAAAAGAGTATGGGAGGCATAGATCCGCAATGTGAGGAGGAATGGGGACATTCCTAGCACTTTAGAACTTATTTGCTTGAGATTGGCACATATTTATGCCTTGGTGGATTTATTAGTTGATGATCACCCAAAAATTGTACAACGGACCCAAATTTTGATTGTTTTAGCCTGTGTTGGTACTATTGAGCCTAATTCATGATTTAATGGGCCTCCCTTGGTGAATGCACTCTCCATGGTGCTTGGGTGGATTCCACTTGTTGATTGAGCCCATTTGGTGGTTTTGTAACTCAAGTTTGGAGGTTACACTTGGTTTTGTGACCCCCACTTGCACAAGTGTGCCCTCACTGACTATTTTTAGCCTTGGTTTGTGTAACTCCTTGTGTAACCCTTGCTTTGTCATTTTGGGAAGATGCTTGGATCGTGTAACTCCTCACCTCACTATTTTGAATTCATCTACATGGATGAAGTGTCCACACATTAATTTGAGTTGGGTGGAGTGACTTGGAACCACTCTCCTTGAAATTCGAATTGCTTGGGTTTGATTCGAGTTAGCCTCTTGTGGTTGAGTTAACCCCTCTTGGGTTGACTCAAGTTGGATTACCTTGGTTTGATTTAACCCCATTGGGTTTGAATTTCCCTATTTGGTCTATAAATACATGGTTGATCTTCTTGGTTAAGGTTGTTGATTATTGTTGGTTGTTCGTTCCATTGATGTTGAGAGCTTGGTAAGCTTGTGATGTTGGGAAGCCACGTATGCTCTGATATGTGAATGAACCTTGTGCTTGAAGCACTATGATCTTGTATGGTGTTTGTGGCAAGCCTGGAAAACTCTGTTACAGTTCCTGTGTGTCCACTTCTTGTCTCTATCATGGACCTGCACATAAATCATGATGGTGAATGGCGATGTCATGAGGAGCCTAGGGGGTGAAGGGATTACCATTGCACCTGGTAGTGGGGTGGAGGATAAAGAAGGTGGTAAGGAATTGAGTTGTGGCTTTTCAAAATGATACTTGAGCTATATTTGGGTGCACCTCTGTTGTGGATCTGTGGCCTCAACTCGGGGGTCGCCTATCAAAGTGAGATCTAGCTTGGCAGTGCCTTTGGTTGGGTGGTGCGTGGTCCGATTGATGCCAGTTGCACATTAATAAGATAAGTGGTTTTTTTTAATGTAAATTTATATGTTTATATGATGTTTCCACTGTTTACATAGCTAAACTATTTATTGTTGAAAGGCTTGGTAGAGATATCAATGGTTGGATGCAAATCTGATGGTTTAATTGCTTGGAAGTTGGTGTATTCTCCTTGATTTTTAGATATGATCTTGATGACAACTTGAAATATGTTTATTCATGTGTTATTTGTTGTAGCTTACTTTGCAAATGTGCCCTATATGGCTGATCAAATCTATGGATGAAATTACAGATGAAAATGCTTGGTTTCCATAACATTGGTTGATCCTGCTTGAAAATTGGTTTTTTCTCTTTGATTTTGAGATTTGATCTTGACGGAAGCTTGAAATATGATTATACATGTGTTATTTGTTGTAGATTACTCTGCAAGTGCACCCTCCATGGCTGTTCAGGTCTATTATATGATTTTACCAATGAAAATACTGCATTTTGACTGCTAGGAAATGGGTTTTTCTACCTGAAAACTAGATTGAATGGATGGTTTTTCTGTAGAGTTGATTATCTGAAGTTGTATGGATGTGTATGAACTTGCTAGTGCGCCCTTGGTGGCTATAGAGTGTTGTAATGTCCCTCGGGGCTATAAGAGTGTCTAAGGGACATATCATTAGCTCTTTGAGGCTAATTACTTGATTTTTAGTGCAACGGATAAACCATAAAATTTTAATTTCCTTTTTTCCAAAATTAATTGCGACACAAAATCCAATAATTAACAATAATTTAATATAAATTCATTAACATATCCAACATTTGATCTAAGGTATGGGAAGGCTTCTTAACATCATCTAACATCATCAACCTTCAAACAAGCCATATCAGAGATGATAACCACTTATAAAGGCTAATTATTCTTAATCACAGTTAACTAGTAATTAAGGTGTTAATTACGACGCTTACGACACTTAGTGCACAAATGATGACACTTCTCGCAAATCCAATTGTTTAACAAATAACCATTAATTATCAATCCCAATGGCTTGATAACATCTAATTACGTGTAAATAAGGCCTAATTACCAAAATTACAATAATTAATCATGGTAATTACGAATGAGAGTCCATAAGACTAGTTAACTAGTTTTCCAATAAAAACAGCTAGTCTTGCACAAAATCAACTTGTAACCATGACATTAAACCCAAAATAAATCCTACAACCATTAAAAACATAATTAAGCGTGCACCTGCAACCAATTAAAAGGTTTATTTGCATATCATTCCAATTGCACATAAGGTGATCTTTTCCATCAATTCCAATGAAACTAGTTAACATTCACCGCAAGGAATTGAGTCTAAGTAACTGAAACAAAATGCAATGCATCCATAAGTAAAGGATCACACCTGATAATTAGCCACCTATAGCACAATAACATGTTAGAAACAAGGCACATGGCTGTAGCATTCCGTTTTTACGAAAATAGAGATTTCAATCCATAACTAGTTATCAATTTTCACTTCAATGTATATAGTTTCCAATTTAACTTTCCGAATGCCAAATAAAGAGAAATATATGTATATTGTAACTCATGGAAAACATATCAGGGGTCACCTATAGTCATATGTCTGTAGCTTTCCTCCCATATATAGTCCATCAAATAATTCACAAAACTAGCTAATTGTACTCATCTGAATTGACTAGTAATTCTAAGAATCGCTAGAATAATTAAATCCACATCTCATAGATCACTCAAATGCCATTAAAAATCCAAATAAAATGTTTTATCAGTCATAACAGAGGGATATCTCATTCAAACAATTTGTCAAACACTTCATATGCAAAGTCACAAATCTACTCAAACAATTCCATTGAAGGAGCTAGAAATTGGAAATTGATCTAGAGTTTCGGTAGACATTTCCCAAACACTATCAAGAAGATTTACCCTCAAATTCTCACACAAATTTCAATTTTATTTATCCAACATAAGAATAAAAAGAACACTCATGAATTTTTACAAACACTTAATGTGCCAAGTCTCCAAACTACACAAAACAATCCAATCGAAGAACTAGTTTTCGAATAAAAGGTAGAAGCATCAAAGAGAAGTGCATTAAACCATTATGAGGCTACTGTGCCATAAAAATAAACATTATATAATGAAAAGGGGAATAAATATCATTTCTATACCAGAGGTTCCAAAGAATCATTTCCTCAAACAATTTGTGCCCAAAATCCCCAAAACTAGTTTCCAATTCCTTCAAAAAATTTACTTGCATAAATAGATTGAATTCATGAGAGATTTATTCCACAATTAGCTCATAAATTTCATCAAACATTTCATGTGAATCCATAAATAAATCAGATCAGAGTCAAATATATTAAATAAACATGAGATAAAGCACTTATCTTTGACAAATACGCAACCGGAATCCACTGTGCCACGTTCCACCCAACCGTAGACACAATGGAAGACAAAACCCACTTTGCAATGGTCACCCCCAAGCTGGAACCATGATGCCACAAGCAAGAGAGCACTCAACCAAAAATTATCTCAAGGAATCAGTCCAACCACAACCCAATGGAAACTGTGGCCTCTACTTCCACTCTAGGGCAATTCCAGTGGCTCCAGGACAACAGTCCAACCACAACCCAATGGAAAGTAGCACTTCCAATCAAGGGAAATTCCAGTGGCTCCAGGACAACCTCAAATCCAAGGCAGTGGACGTCATCCCTGCTTCCAAACCAGGATCTCCAGAGGCAATACACAGCTATGTCCAACCTCAAATCCAATGGCAGTGGACCTCGCCCTTGCTGCCAATACAGGATCTCCAGAGGCAATTCCAGGACATGCACCAGTGGGTCTAGAGTAACTCAACTTGGGCACAGGCTCCACAAGGGAACAATGACCAACAATGATCTCATACCAAGAGTAGCCAAAATCGAACCACAAGTTCCAAACACAAGCACAAGAGCAAAATCATGAACCAACACACAAGTGTGACTAGCCAACACAATCCAATCGAATTCCTTCATGAGAAATTCGAATTGGGAGAGAGAGGGACACAAACATGAGAGTTACATTCCCATAATAGTAAATTGGAGTTACACATCAGGTGGCTACACCAAGAGACACACTAACCCAACTCAAGAGGGCGCATTAGGTGAGAGAGAGAAAGAGAGAGAGACTATAACACTGATAAAAATTAATCCTGGAATAAATGAAACCAAGGAGTAACATAACACGTGAGGGTACACAGCCAAGAGGGTCCACCAAGTCCACAAGAAGGGTGTATAGCATCAACATAGACACAAACACAATGGTAACACTTTTCCCACAACCCCTTGCTCGTAACATCATGGTTCCTCATACTCTTTTATGTAGCATCAATCGATCCAGTTGTTTTATTTTATTTTATTATTTTATAATTTCAACATAATAAAAATAATAATAATGTGCAAACCATAGTCCATACACCTTGTGCCACTATGTCCAACATAACAACAACAATAATATGTCCAGGGGCTAAGCCAAGGGGTATTACGAGTGCCCCATATAACTGGTATTCTTTATCTTTGGGGCTCCCGATTGCTTTTTCAAGGATTTGGATGCTTGTCGGAGGATCCGGTAGTGATTTTGATATCAATTAGTAGATTTGATCTTTTGTATGAATTAATGGTTGTATATGGTATCTCTGTGGATTTCATTATGTATTATTGAATGGTTGTAGATGTTAGATTTATATCCGATCCAATGAGAAATGCAAAATTGTTAATGAAGGTGTCTTAAATTGGAATTACATATGTGTAGTAATTGCATGGTTTTACGGCGGAAAGTTCTGGCTACGCCGAGAGGCGCTCTACAGCCCAATATGAGGGAGATGTTGTAACGTTTGTCCATGTTTGTCCTTATAGTCGGTCATAAAGTAAAAAGTGAATATGAGGGAGATCTTGTAACGTTTGTCCATGTTTGTCCTTATAGTCGACTATAAAGTAAAAAGTGAATATGAGGGAGATCTTGTAATGTTTGTCCATGTTTGTCCGTGTTTGTCCTTATAGTCGGTTGTAAAGTAAAAAGAGTAATACAAAAGAGTAAAGTAAAAAGTGAATATGAGGGAGATCTTGTAACGTTTGTCCATGTTTGTCCGTGTTTGTCCTTATAGTCGGCTGTAAAGTAAAAAGAGTAATACAAAAGAGTAAAGATCTTGTAACGTTTGTCCATGTTTGTCCGTGTTTGTCCTTATAGTCGGCCGTAAAGTAAAAAGAGTAATACAAAAGAGTAAAAAGTGAATATGAGGGAGATCTTGTAAAGTTTGTCCATGTTTGTCCTTATAGTCGGCCATAAAGTAAAAAGAGTAATACAAAATAAAACTAAAAGAATAAACAAAATAAAACTAAAAGAATAATAAAAATTAATAATATGTCGGCCATTAATAAAAGGACGCGATCCTTCGTTAGATATATAATGCACTGAAGTAAAGAGAAGGAAACAACAAAGAAAAAAGGCAAAGAAAAGATTACGGACAAGAAACTGCGGCAAACCAGTAATTTTTGGTTTAAAAAAGGCAAAGAAAAATTACGCTCAAGCAACTACGGCAAACAGGTAATTTTCCAATTTAATTTTTCGTTTTAATTAATAGCATGTACCCGGTCCTCCTACATCCTTGAGCTGCCATCCCAAGGAAGCTCCTCCACCCAGCTTCTCCCCTCCATGAGCTGTACTCCGAGCTACCTTCCCTCATGCTCATTCTCCTCTCCACGTCACCTTCTCCCCTGCACGAGCTGCCATCCCAGTGTTCCTCTGGTGCGAGCTGCCATCCCAGCATTCCCTGCTGCTCCTTCTCCCTCCACGTCACCTTCTCCCCAGCGCCTCGCCTTCTCCTCTATGCGACCTACCATCTCACCCCACCCTTCCCTCCTACTCCTGCTCACTCTCCTACTCCTGCTCGCTCTTGTCCTCCCTACTTCTACCCTCCTGCGTCGCCTCCCTCCCATCCTCCCCTCCTCTCCCCTGCTGCGTCACCTCCCCTCAGTCCTACCCTCAGTACTCCCCTCCTCTCCCCTCCTGCTCCCTCCCTACTTCTCCCCTCCTGCGTCGCCTCCCTCCCATCCTCCCCTCCTGCGTCCTCCCCTCCTCTCCCCTACAGCGTCGCCTTCCGTCCTCCCCTTAGTCCTCCCCTCCTCTCCCTTCCTGCGTCCTCCCTCCCTCTCCCCTCCTGCGTCGCCTCCCTCCCTCCCATCATCCCCTCAACCCGCATATACCTGCACAATGACTGCACAATCATTACATTATTAAAAAATATAAACAATGTTTAAAGTTATAAAATAATTTAAAACATTGTTTAAATTTATAAAAATAAAAAACAATGTTTTAAATTTATAAAAATAATAAACATTGTGTAAATTTATAAAGATAAAAAACAATGTTTTAAATTTATAAAAATAAAAAACAATGTTTTAAATTATATTTTGAAATATTAATGAATTAAATTTATAATATATTTTAATTTAAAATTTAAATTATATTTGTAATTAAATTAAATTGATTACAAATATAATTTTTATTTTAAATTTGCACATATTTAAATAAATGAATTAATTAAAATGAGTATGAGGATTATAGTTAAATATTATAAGTATATAAATAAGAACTTCTTGTGGTATAGTTGTAGGGGTGTTGGGAAAATGGTTGCGAGGTCCAAGGTTTGATCCTCATAGATCACTTTAATTTTTTTAAATAAAAAATAATTTAAACAATTTATGGGGTTATAGTTATATGTTATTAATATAAGTATATAAATAACAACTACATGTGGTATAGTGGTAACGATGCTGGGATAATGGGTGTGAGGTTCAAGGTTCGATCTTCTTAGATCACCTAATTTTTGGGAAAGTATATTGAATTTTGCAAATATATTGAATTTTTTTTTAACTATATTGAATTTTGAAAATATTGAATTGGTGTTTTATCCTTGCATAGATCTCGGTGTATATGTTAACGCTTTGCATTTTTTATATACAGTCTGAACTAGAAATGGAAGATGTGCATGGGGAAGATGCTATGAGACAAGCAGGAGAAGAACAAGAAATACATGATGTCGAACATCATAAAGCATATCAAGGAAGAAAATCTAACGAAATGACAGCAAAAGAACGAGATGAAGACTTGAAACGGAAAGCAGAACAAAAAAAGAATATCGAAAAAGAAAGTTGGACGAAATGACGGTAGAAGAACGAGAAGCACGAAGGAGACAAAACGCAGAATGACAAACAGCATATCGAGAGAGAAAGTTGAAGCAGTCCGAACAAGAAAGAAATCAATTTGTCGAACAACAGATAAATCAAAATGTAGAAGAACAAAGAGAATCTAATGAAATTACAACTGAAAAACGAGAAGAAGACATGAAACAAAAAGTAGAACAAAAAAAGAGTATCGTGCAAAAAAGTTGGAAGAAATGACAACGAAAGAACGAAGAAAACGGAATGTAGATCGACAAACGGAATATCGAGAGAGAAAGATGAAGCTGTCGGAACAACAAACAAATCAATTAGTTGAACAACAAACAAATCAAAATGTGGAAGAACAAAGACAATATTCGACCAATATACCCGTAGAACCAATTGTGGGAGACGTTCAATGAAGAGAATCTAACGAAATTACAATTGAAAAATGAGAAGAAGACATGAAACACAAAGCAGAACCAAAAAAAGAGTATCGTAAAAAAAAGTTGGACGAATTGACAGTGGAAGAATGAGAAGAACAAAGAAAACGAAATGTTGCTCAACAAAGGGAATATCGAGAGAGAAAGATGAAGCAGTCGAAACCGGAAAGAAATCATTTTGTTGATCAACAAAGAAATGAAAATGTAGAACAACAAAGACAATATTTGACCAATATACCCATAGAGCCAACTGTGGGAGAAGTTCAACGAAGAGAATCTAACGAAATTACAATAGAAGAACGAGAGGAAGACATGAAACAAAAAGTGGAACAAAAAAAAGAATATCGAAAAAGGAAATTGGACGAAATGACAGCAGAAGAACGAGAAGAACTAAGAAAATGAAACGCAGATCGACAAAGGGAATATCGAAAAAGAAAGTTAGAGGAATTGACAACAAAAGAAGGAGAAGAACAAAGAAAACGAACCATTGACCGACAAAGAGCATATCAAGAGAGAAACTTGAAGTAGTTGGAGGAAGAAAGAAATCAAAATGTAGAGCATCAACAACAATATTCGACCAATATTAACGTACAAGCAACTATGGGAGATGCTCAACGTGTAACGGTCAGAGAAAAGGAGATTGAAAATGACGATAATATATCGGTACCATCTGAAGAAATGTATACTAGACATCGAAAATTTTGTGAACGAATTGATCAATTAGAACAAGTTCAAATGTGTCATGTCTGCCAAGAGTCATATGCTGGAATTCAGGTGCGTAATACAAGAACGGTTCCAATGTGTGTGCGATGTCTAAGAGAGGGAACTAATCATAGATTCCCAGCTACAAACCACATGGATCCAGGAACTCAACCTCATGTCCTTCAAGATCTCACACAAGTGGAAGAGATGTTGATAGCACATGCAAGTCCAATTTTGCAAGTGATGCATTCTATAGGTGGACAATACAAATATCGAGGACACACCATCAGTTTTCCGCAAGAGATTAAAGATGTGGCCAAGAAATTGCCACGACATATTAACAACTTGGACTTAATGGTGGTTGTGTGTAAAAAAGGCCGACAGGGATCCAGTTATGATTTCACTGTTAGAAAACAAAAAGTTATGGATGCATTATTATATAAGATTCAGAATGATCCATATTATCAAGATGTTCGAGTTGATTATGACACAGTAGAAGAGTTACTTGAAAATGCATTAGATATCTCACATATGCTCAATTCGGTTACTCTTCCAGATATTGACAACGACACAGAATTTGCAATGTTGGAAGGGATACCGGGGGTTGACGACATGTTGGATGGTTTACAAACATCTTCTTTTGCATCAAGAATTCCAAGTGCACCACGAGAGATAGAAATTATTAGAGCATGGGCAAATAATCCTAATCCGGATGAAAATAACGCAAATGATGAATCGACTGATGTGCTTAACTGGCCTGGCATTGGCTCATCTCCGATTAATGAGTATAACACTGTTGGATTATTTGATATGGCATTTCCAGCATTGTTCCCTAAAGGAGAGGTTGATTGGTTACAACCGTGAATGCGACATGTCCATCTACATGAGTATGCAAAACATCTTCTCAGATATCACGATAACAGATTTGGAAGGCACCCTCGCTTCAGATATTTTTAACTAAATATCATAATGAGACATCATGCTCAAGCTTCCTCAACAGTTTTTGTCAAAAAAAATATTAGTGAACTACCCACAACAATGGAAGAGTTACAACAACATTTACAAAATCTTTCAGATTCAAGATTGGGAGAAAGATTAATGAGATTTGGAACGGTATTAAGAGGCACACGTGCATATTGGAGCAAGTGTCGTCAAGAGTTATCTGACTTAATTCAACAGATAGATTGTTCGACAATATTCTTCACACTAAGTGCAGCGAATATACAGTGGCCTGATTTGCATAAATTAATACCAGGCACAAGTCCTACAGATCCACGTGAAGCAAGAAAATGGCGACGTCAAAATGTAATTGATAATCCTCACATCGTGGCACACTATATGCACTTGAGACATACAATGTTTCGAGAAGAGGTTTTCGAACATTTTCATGAGGCTACAGATTATTGGAGTCGTTACGAATGGCAACATCGTGGATATCCTCATGTCCATGGGTTTCTTTGGTTAAAAGATGCTCCCAACATGGACACTCTGAATTGGGATAATCCTAGAGAAGTTATATCTGCAAAAACGTATTTCGACAAATGTGTGCATGCAATAAATCCATGTGAGGGACATCAATGAAAGATTCAAATGAAATTTAATGTGGATGACATTCGTCTGTAAAAGACACAGAACAAATATTTCAGTCGGATCCAATGACTGATTATGAAGAGCTTCTTAACTGTGTTGAGCGTCATATTACCTGCAATGAGAGAAGTTGTCTTCGAAAGAAAGGAGGAAAATTGGTATGTCGGTACCACTCACCATGGGATCTATGTGACCAGTCAAAACTTTACATTGATGAACAAGGCGAAAAAAATTATGAACCTAGATGAAATGATGACAGAGTGAATACACACAATCGTGAAACACTGATGATGTGGAGGGCTAACATAGATTGGAAGCCTGTACTTTCCAAGTGCGTTGTTACTAATTACATAACAAAATACGCTGCTAAATCAGAAAAGGGATCTGAAACTTTCCACAATATGTTGATGCGGGTCTCTTCTATCTAGAATCCAAATGAACCAGCAGCACGTGCATATAAAAGTTTGTTATGTGAATCCATTGTTGATATGGACATTGGTGCACAGGAGACATGCCATATGCTTCTAGAGCTTCCTCTTTCAGAATGTAGCCATCGTTTTGTGGTTCTAAATGTGGGTATGAAGGTTTTCAAACAAGTACAAGTTAAAACATATAATGCCGACAATGATAATTCTCTGATTGATGTATATACTAAGCGACCGGAGAATATGGAGCAACTTACATTGATAGATGTGGCAAAGTATTGGTCATATGACAAACGTCGACAGGGGGAAAAATGGTTACCACGAAGTAATGCATCTATTGTACGTGTGTTTTCTATATTTAACTCTATTCCTGATCGAAAAGATGAGAAGTTTGTCGAATTTTGTTGGTCTGAGTTGGTTTTGTACAAAACATTTCGTGAATTTCGAAGAGATATAGGCCACACATCTGATGAAATAATACAGAATTGGCAAAATTTGCAATATATACCTTGGCATGTTGATCGCAAACCTGTGCCTATAGATGCTCGCATTGAATCCGGCGAAGAAGAAGCACGTCCAAATCCACAAAGAGATTCCAGGCAGCATGAATGGGAGATCATTTGTGGCTTATATAAAAATCAATTTATAAATTATAATGAGTTTGAGATGCTTGGACATAGGGATATTGATCGTATGAATGATTGGAACACCTCTTTTGTAGATGAAGAGACCTCCAGTCGTGCAATTCATTTCATCTCTGATATGCGAAGATTGAAAATGATTTCTACTGATCAAAATGCAAAGTCTTGCTCAATTGATAGTTTGGGGGATAAGCAAATAATAGCATACAATGTTATCCTTGAGCATTATAGAACGGGTGTTAATCCACTACGCATGATAATCCAAGGAAAAACAGGTACCAGAAAGTCATATTTGATCGGAGCCATAAAAAATACACTTGAAAATCTATCGCAGCCAGGGAAGAGTCCATTACTTCTTCTAGCTCCTACAGGGGTGGCAGCTTTCAACATATCCGCAAAAATAGTTCATTCGACACTTCATATACCGATCAAAGAAATTAATCCTTTACGTGGAGCGAATTTAATTAACTTACAGGAAGAGTTGAGGAATGTTAAATATATTTTGATCGATGAAATGAGTTTTATTGGAAAAAGTCTACTAATCAAAATAGATTCAAGACTTCGCCAAGCCTTCCCAGAAAATGCTAATATACCTTTTGGTGGAAGATCAATTATATTGGTCGGTGATTTGGGATAATTATCGCCTATCGTGGATAAGCCTGTCTATGCCTCGGAGGGTATTGCAAAAGAATTGTGGAACACATTCACAACAGTTGTGACCCTCGATACTATGTTTCAACAGAATGGACAAAGCAATGAACAAATATATTTTCGTAATGTGCTGATGAATATTAGAGATGCAATTCCAACAATAGAGGATTGGAAATTATTGATGACGCATACAGATACTTCCTTACATGCTTCAATGAAAAAGTCCTTCGATAACACGATGCATTTATTTGCGACAAATGATGATGTAAATTGTCATAACAAGCGTTTAATAAGAAGCCTAAATTGTCCCATTGCCACCAGTCTTGCTACATTGGTAAGAAGCAACTATTCTATGGAAGGAGATGAAGAAGGGTTGGAAGCTGAATTACTTATAGCCATAGGAGCAAGGGTAATGCTCACATCAAACCTCTGGACTGATGTAAGACTCGTCAATGGTGCTCTTGGAGTTATACAACAAATTGTATATAACCCTGGAAGTTCGCCTCCAAAACCACCCACGTATATTTTAATAAAATTTGATAATTATGTGGGGGGACCATGGGATGCATCGTTTCCTTAGGTTGTTCCTATTACAACTATCAAAAGAGGTAATAAAAAACAACTTCCACTGAAACTCGCTTGGGGTTTAACAATCCATAAGTCACAAGGATTGACATTGGAGAAAGCTACTATTAATATTGGAAAGCAAGAGAGGCAGGGTATGACATTTACAGCAATATCTCGAGTTAAAGATTTGGCAGGTCTACGATTTCAACCTCCATTCTCTTATGATCAATATGAGAAGATGTCAAAACTACCAGGTGTGAAGATAAGAAACGATGAAGAGGATAGATTGAGAATGATCACGATGTGAACCATATTTTATTTTATTTAATCCTTGCAAAATTATTGTCTCTATTTTCCAATTTAACAATTTACTCAATCCTTAATACTTATTACTTACATTATGAATAATGATTGATTAGATAATTATTACTTACATTATGACTAATGATTGATCAAACTCCAGTTTTCTGTCACCGCCCACGACTGAAACCAGCCTAGATCCAAATCCTAGGCTCTATCAAGCACCGAGAGGGATCAAATCTCCCGAGGTGCAATCCTCTACTCATGTATTGCACTCAAGGAGATTTTTGAGGAGAGGTTTGCACCTCCGGAGATTTGATCCCTCTCAGTGCTTGATAGCGCCTAGGATTTGGATCTAGGCTGGTTGTAATTGTTTGCAAACAATTCTGTAAATTTGATCATATAGTATTATTGGGTTGATTATGGTCATCATTAATGTTTTAATAATGCTAAGGTCCAATTTTAATAAGCTTGTAAATCTGGTTGCATTTTCATGCTTGCACGATCTTGCGTCTGCATGAGCATTTGGGGAGTTTTATAATTGTTTTTAAGGTTTCACAATTTATTTTAATGGTTGAATGTTGTTTTAAATTGGCTTGATGGTATGTTAGGTTGACCTTATTCCGTTGTACAATACCTTTATTCATACTTCCTTTGGGTTTACTTGTGCACATGACCTTGGTTTCAGGGCCAAGTACACTACAAAACATCTCGATATAAATTCAAATGCATTAAAGTCTAAATCCATTTGAATTCATACATGCATGAAATTACTAATGTAGTGTAAATAAACATGCACAAACCCATTTAAACTAGGGATTCCATTTTGAATTTCATTCATAAACAAAAGATAAAAACCTTAATTGCAAATTTATAAATAGAGAATGAAGAGCATAGATGTGACACTTAGCATTTAACCAAGATAGCCCAAGGAACTAGCCGCATACAAGCATTTATCGGTCCAAATGTCAACATCCACTGTAGATGCCACCCCCAAGCCAAAGTATGAGTCCACTAGAGTAAATGAAACAGTAAATTGAGTCACATGTAATTCAACTAACACAATTTCTCTCAGGCTCAATGGATCTGTTCATAACTAAACGCTTTAGGTAACCATCCAACCATCAAATAGTTGTGGCATTCTCATCCACTACCCACATAACACAAAGAATATATCTATCTTCTTTTCTCAGTAATGCCTTGGGAGTATTCTCTGTTGTAGTGCTCTCGGTGTAGGTAGGAAGGACCAATCTTGTGTTTATCTTCTAGAATAACCCAAGAGAAATATACCTTGGCTCCAAGGCACCTGGTGACCAACAACTAATAGAGGAAATGGAGGTTTCCAAAAAAAACAGCCTTTGTGCTCTTTTACAACAATCCATTTGTCTTTCTAGGTCTACAAATTACTTTCCCGTAGATGGGTTTTTGTCATTTATAGGATTGTATCTTAGTTTAAAACACGAGCTTTCAATTTTCAGAACCTCAAATGGTCAATGGACATGAGAGAATGGTAAGATTTGAATGAGTGAATTAGGATTAGAATGGGAAGATTGTGCATGAAACAATGGAGGCCTAGATTTTCTCAAGGATGGGAACTCTTACACTTCCTGTGCCTGAATCCCATGCCTCCATAACTATGTGAGGTAGACTTCTTCACCAACCACCACATGCATTCAATGTTTTGGTTCTAAGTCAAAGATGGTGGATTAGATTTAAATAAAGCACATGATAAAAATGTAAGAGTTCTTAGGCAAAATAAGATTGTTTCTAACCCCCATATTGGGCCCCCTTTCCCTTTCCCCTTTGGTGGACTCATAGCCCTCTTTTGCTCTCGACGACCATTTTGGACCTTCATATTAATTATCAACACAATATATATATATATCTTGAGCACACCATTGAAGGTCTACCACCTGGTACATAAAAAGAACAATGATCGCAATTATGTGCCAAACATTCGCTAGTCGACTCTTAGACTTGAGCTCTGCACTAGGAATCCATACAACATATTTACATCACTTACACATGAGATCACTTATTTAAGACTATGTGACTTGACTTCCAACATTATAAACACATATTTACATTTTATACATAGTTTGATCTAATACATCTAAAGATTCAAAACCAAGGTATTACACTCTATAAGAGCAAGTAGTACACTATTAAAATCTTGGAAATGATATTTTAGCAATGATTGTGGAAGCAAGTGTTAGGCACAAGAGGAGCAAACTCAAGATCAAAGTTGCTTCATGATGTATGAACTCAAAAATTTGACAAGAACCTATTAGATGTGCTTATGTTGTTGCCTTATGGGCTCATACCCTTTATCTTAGACAATCTACTTGGAATGAATCCTAAGTACAAAATGAATTTTGGAATGTGTACCCTTAAGATGACCTCGTGGGGAATAATTGTGTCTCAAGGGAATGGTTAAAGGTACTTGTGTATGAAGTACAACTAAAGTCAACAACGTGTGCACCATCAATTGAATAATGTATGTGTATAATCTTATATTAAGTAAGGGATCTAAATGTGGATGTGAAAACTTTTATCTTAGTTTTGTTTGCTTTTTAAATAAAATAAATAAATATAGTCTTTTGTTTGAATTTTTGTTTATTGGATTTAATGTTGAGGGGTATTACGATTATCGAGAAAATTGAAAAAAAAATAAGAAAGTGGAAAACAACATAATCACTTTCATAGAAGTAGATGTTAAAATTAATAACATAAAGAAATCAAAATTTGATGAAAATGATGTATGTGACAAGACCAACAATTACAACAAATTAACACCAATACAACAAAATTTGATGAAAATGATGTATGTGACAAGACCAACAATTACAACAAATTAGCACCAATACAACAATGCATGGAATGAAAGACAAAGCAACTATGTGACATCAACTATCATAGATTGACACCAATAAGAATAGAATATGGATGAATGAATAACAAAGAATGGAATTAAGTGAAAACAAATATGAAAACACCTTATTTTTAAGTTTCATTTTTTTAAGAGTAAAGCCTTTTTCAAGGGTATTATGTTATGAGTTCAATTGAGTATGATATAACCCTTTAGCTAATATTAGGTGTCACATGTGTAAGTAAATAATAGTACCGGTCCATGTAAGCAATGAGTGAGAATTAATTCATATAAAGAGGTATATATACTGAGAAGTATACACAGTAATTGTAAAGTCATAATTTAAAAATCATAATAAAACATTAACAAACAAATAAAAGAACAAATAATAATAAAATAGGACAACAAAACAATAAAAAACAAATTATAAAAATGAAAAAGTGTACAAATTATAACAAACATTAAAAAATAAAACAAATATAAAAAAACTAAAAGCTAAACCATAAGTACAAGGTATGGCATAACCAAATTAAACAAACCCATAGCCAAATACAAATTCGTGGGGATAATTGAATGTTTTCTTTTAAATGTCGTGAGTTTACAATGATAAGGGGAGAGGTGCTAGGGGGTGATTCCCGGAATCGCACCATCGCCTAGCCACCACTCCAAGTGGTGGTGGAGTGGTGGCGAGGTGGTGGTGCGATTTTGGGAATTGCCCCCTAGGACCCTGCCCATTAGGGATCAAAATTCAAGCCGTCACAGGTCGTTAAGGGGCTCCTGGCTTGTCTGAGAGTGGGATAAAAAAATCACCCATCATTTTGCTATGTTAAAAAAAAGTGCACCATTTAAATTAAAATGTCATTAAAAGGGTTATGGTTAAAATTGCACGTCAACAATTTTAAGTTTATATGTGGTGCAAGTGCATTGATGGTAAGTTACTTAAATATGCCTGTACCAGCCTCCCGGATCAGAGAAGTTTACAACCTTATTTAATTATATGTACCACCATCATGTGACTTGGTAAGAATTAGATACGGAATAGATATGAGGTGCTCCATGCTACATTGAAATCTTAAATTAAAGTAGATTAAAATGGTTCAACATTCAATTATTTCACATCACATTAAACACCAAGGAGTACTAAATCGTTGGCCTTCACTCTCAAAGATTAACATTGGAATTTGGAGGATTCAGTGTTGCTATCACGCTGTAAGCATGTGGCTTCTTCCTTTCGAATTTTTAAGCAATCCGCCGCTGCACTAAATTGGGAGAGGGATTGGGAATCACAGATGGGTTGGTGCGTGGTGCAGGTTGGATGGCTAATGGTGAAAGCAACAGAAGATGCAAATTGAAACAACAAAAGCGTGCAGGGATGGAACGACAACTATCATCATCCAGGTAGCTGCTATCTCTTAAAACTCCTTGAAAAAAATCCTCGGTAAAAATAGCCCTATATTGAAAAATTAAAAAGCTCTCCATTTGTCTCTGTATGTTCGGTATCCGGTTATCTTCCGGCTATCTGTCGTTAGGTATGCTATTAGCCTCGGTTGTATATACGCTTCCAATATTCAGTCTGTTTTTTGCTATGTTCATCCCCTATCTCTTGCTTGACTATAAGGTGTGTTCACTTGGATCCGAAGAAACTATCTACAGCTGGTTGTGTTCACTTGGATCCGAAGAAACTATCTACAGTTGTTCGTAGGTGTACACATTCCATTCCCCGTGGTCGGGTCGCTTTGTTGGAGTCCCAGTATCTATTAATATAAACCTTCCATATCTCTCCGATTATTTATTTCTTTATTAGCGTTAGGCATGGTGTATAGATTACAGGTGTAAACATTTAACCAATAAAACAACCTGACCCATTTCAAAAGTGGATTTCTGCTTTTGAATTTGGATGTTTGAGCTATGCAAATATTCTTCAATAACTATTTGGCACAACGCTTCCATTTGGTATTCTAAATGTTTGGTTACACCTCCATTCACCACTTCCATTCACTAGTCCATTGGCTTCTAGTTCAGTGATAAGTAGGGGACGTTTGTTATACATATAAATAAATGTTACTTTGGAAGGAACACTTCCATTCACTATATGAATCTACAGTTCTCCTAAATGGAGCTGTCATGGTTCTATTCCTTCTTACTAGTGATAAAACTCTACTTTGCATTACTGAAAAGTTGTTTCGAGCAAGGGTTTATTGCCTTTTCAGTTTAAATCCTTGAGAAAGCAATGCAGAGTGCTGCACTACCATTCACTATATGAATCTACAGTTCTCCTAAATGTAATTGTCATGGTTCTATTCCTTCTTACCATATTTGTAGTGATAAAACTCTACTTTGCATTGATGAAAAGTTGCTGCGAGCAAGGTTCTATTGCCTTTTCAGTTTAAATCCTTGAGAAAGCAATGCAGAGCGCTGCCAATAAGGAGATAAAATAGTAGGTTTGGCAGCTGTCATTTTCTTTTCAGTTCCATAGATTCAAAGAAACCCTTGAATTACAAAAGGGTTAAACATGGAGATCAGACCACCGTGGAAGATTACCAATCAAATTCACATACCTTGTCAGCAAAGGTAACAGATGGGATGCATGGCCACATATTCATCTAGGAACATGGCTCACATATTCATCTAAGAACATGGCTTTGGATTCGAGCCTCTTCAATATCTGATCTGAAACAAACATTTTCTTTCCACTTTTGTCCAGTCTCAATCTTTTCTTTTACAATAGTGCATTATCGCCATGGAGGCATCTTACTCAATAAAAGGGTCCCAACCCTTCAGTGTTGTCCTTGTATTACCTTATTTACTTGTTGGTGTTAGTCCCTTTCTGTAAGATCTGAAAACATAAATCTCTTTTTCTTTTTTCTTTTTCTCCTTTAAACTTAGAAGGTTACATGGAGTATAAGGAGTATAAATCCTTGGAGATGTGATGGGTGTGCTAGTGCAGTGCCAGTGATTGGCTTGATGATCCAGTGCCAGTGATAGTGAGCCATCCAGTGCTAGTGATTCGCTTGAGATGGCACCTTGTTAGGTGGAACACTGATAGTGTAGTCAGAGACGGCTTGAGATGGCTCTTTAAAGGGATTAGGCAGGCTGAGATGGCTTTTAGAGGGCATGATTCAATGTGTTGGTTTTAGTATTCCTGGTTCAATTGGAAAATCTATTATTTATAGTCAATTTTTTATTTTTAGCAGCTACTGCCATGTACCCCATTAAGACTAGATTAGACTTTTCCATTGGAAATTGTTGGGTTGAGCATTCAACCATTGACTGTACCCATTAACGTTAGAGCAGATTTTCCTTTGGAAGATGAGCGTTCCTCCATTAACTTACCCATCAAGATTAGATCAGACTTTTCAGACTTTTCCCTGGAAGTTGAATCTCTTCATCAACTTTAATTGTAGTTTCGAATACAGTGCATAGATAGTATTTGAAGCATTGAAATTCAGATTTGAATAACTTGAATTTTTGAAATGAGGAGTGCATAGTTTTGGGAAGTCTCACTTTGTTAAATCACAAAAATAGTATTTTTGGCATTATGCTAATTGTAAAATCTCACTTTGTTAAATCACAAAACTGATATTTTTGACGTTATGTTGGCTGTAGTTACACTAGTTGTAGTTGTGACAATTTTGTGTGATTGATTTTTTAGTGCCATAAATTTAATTGAAATGCAATATTTGTTTAGCACCTTTTTTTTATGAAGTGTGCAATCAATTTATTATTATCATTTGAAATGCAAGTTTTTTGGAAGCCATTCATTGTTGAAGGGCAACATGAATATATAACTTCAATATGAAGTTAAGACCAACCCTTCAAATTTGATCCCTACAGTTAAGTAATGTAAGAGCTCTGTTATATCCCTGTTCTTTATTTATTACAAAGATACACTCTTAGTTAGTACGAGTAATGCAAGGATCTAGCTCACTTGTACAACTTACCGTAATTCCTGTAATTAAGGAAAACATATAACATAGTTAATAGTCATGGTGTTATAAGCTCTACTAATTCCTCGTATTCAAACCACTCGATCTTAGAAGAAACTAAGCTAAGGAAAGCTATAAATGTAAATTCACCATATATAAACCATTTTTATTTTTATTTTTTTAAAGTATTTTAATACATTTTTATATATTTTAAAATTGTTTTCATATATTTAAAAATTATTTTGATATACTTTTAAACCATTTTCATATGTTTTTGATATATTTTAAAACCATTTTCATATGTTTTTATGCTATTATGTGATAATTTTAAAATAAATATTTTTATATTTGTTTTTATTTTAATGTTTATTGGTTTGATATGGGTTTTAAAGTTTATTGAGAGCACATTGAGGTTTAGGAAGAGAGTCAAGTTGAGGAAAATGTCGATTTCAATGAATATTTCAGCATACATAATATTCTTGATTAGTTTCATATTGTTGAGAAAAATGTTAAATTTGACAATTTTTTTATGATATGTTTTTGTTATGTTTTAATTTTAAGGCCTTATTTTGAAAATAAATGTTTTGGTTTTAAGATGTTATTTACAAATATATGGTATACTTTTCGTTGAGTTTATGTCAATCATCACTTTTTGGAAAATAATGTTAAATAATATTATTTTTATACATCAAATAGCGGAAAATACGTTGAAAAATGGTTTGAAATGTCTTTTTTTTTTTCTCATTTGCCCAAAAAATGACTTATTTAAGAAAAAGTTTAATGAAAAAACTTTGAAAATGCATATATTTTTCGTTCTAACTATTTTGAATCATAAAAAAATTCAAAAAAGTGTGTATTTTTTCATTATAACTAGTTACTAAATGTAGATTCTTTTGTAAACTTTGAAAAAAGGCCATTGTAAATAAAAATTATAGTTTTCTCATGACCAAGAAGTTTCAAAATCACAAAAAATGGTGCTACCGGTATACACACTTCTTGAAACAGAGGTAAAAACAACTATTCAAATTAACCCCCCCAAAAACAAGAACAATGTTTAACCAAGATAGCCCAACAAACTAGCCGCATACAAGCAATTATCGGACCAACTGTCAACAGCCACTCTAGATGCCACCCACAAGCCAAGCTATGAGGCCACGAGAGCAAACGAAACAAGAAATGGAGTCACATGTAATTCAACTAATGCAAATGGTCTCAAGCTCAATGGATCTATTCACAACTAAACACTTTAGGTAACCATCCAACCATCAAATAGTTGTGGCATTCTCATCCACTACCCACACACCACAAAGAATATATCTCTCTTCTTTTCTCAACAATGCTTTGGGAGTATTCTCTGTTATAATGCTCTCAGTGTAGGAAGAACCCGTCTTGTTGTTTATCTTCTATAATAACTCAATAGAAATATACCTTGGTTCCAAGGCACCTAATGACCAACAACTAATAGGGGGAAGGGAGGTTTCCAAAAAACCCAACCTTTGCGCTCCTTTACAACAATCCATTTATCTTTCTAGGTCCACAAATTACTTTCCCATACCTGGTTTTTTGTCATTTCTAGGATTTTTTCTTAGTTTAAAACTCGAGGTTTCAATTTTCAGAACTTCAAATGGTCAATTGACATGAAGGAATGGTAAGAGGTGAATGAGTGAATTAGGATTGGAATGGGAAGATTGTGCATGAGAACAATGGAGGTTCAAATTTACTCGAGGATGGGGACTCTTACACTTAATGTACCTGAATCCCATGCCTTCATAACTATATGAGGTATACTTCCTCACCAACCACCACATGCATTCAATGTTTGGGTTTTAAGTCAAAGATGGTGGATGAGATTTAAATAAAGCACGTGATAAAAATATAAGAGTTCTTAGGCAAAATAAGATTGTTTCTATTCCCACCTTGGGCCCCCTTTCCTCTTCCCCTTTGGTGGACTCATAGCCCTCTTTTGCTCTCAACAACCGTTTTGGTCCTTCATATTAATTTTCAACACAATATATACATATCATGAGCACACTGTTGAAGGTCTACCACATGGTACATAAAAATCACAATGATCGCAATTATGTGCAATCATTCACTAGTCGAACCTTGGACTTGAGCTACACACTAGGAATCCATACGACATAGTTACATCACTTACACATGGGATCACTTATTTAAAACAACATGACTTGAATCCCAACATTATAAACACATATTTACATTTTATACATAGTCCGATCTAATACATCTAAAGATTCAAAACCAAATTATTACACTCTACAAGAGCAAGTAGTACACTATTAAAATCTTGGAAATGATATTTTAGCAATGCTTGTGGAAGCAACTGTTAGGCACAAGAGGACCAAACTCAAGAACAAAGTTGCTTCATGATGTATGAACTAAAAATTTAATAAGAACTTATTAGAATGTGCTTATGTTGTTGCCTTATGGGCTCGTATCCTTTATCTTGGATAATTGACTTGGAATGAATCCTAAGTACAAAATGGACGTTGGAATGTATACCCTTAAGATAACCTCATGGGGAATAATTGTGTCTCAAGGGAATGGTTAAAGGTACTTGTGTATGAAGTATAAGTAAAGTCAACAATGTATGTACCATCAATTGAATAATGTATGTGTATAATCTTATATTAAGTAAGGGATTTGAATGTGGACGTGAAAACTTCTATCTTAATTTTATTTGTTTTTTAAATAAAATAAATAAATATAATTTCTTATAATGCTAAGATGTTTGACTTTTTGGTTTATTAAACTTAATGTTGAAGAGTATTACAATTATTAAGAAAATTGAAAAAAAATTAAAAAAAAAGGCAAAAAAACAAAATAAAAATAAATAAAAAACAACATAATCACTTCCATAGAAGTGGAGGCTAGAATTAGTAACATAAATGAAACAAAATTTGATGAAAATGATGTATGTGACAAGATCAACAATTACAACAAATTAGCACAAATACAACAATGCATGGGATGAAAGACTGAGCAACTATGTGACATAAACTATCATAGATTGACAACAAGAATAGAATACGGATGGATGAATAACAAATAATGGAATCAAGTGAAAAAAATATATGAAAAGGCCTTATTTTCAAGTTTCATGTTTTTTTTAAAACGATAAAGACTTTTTCAGGGGTATTATGTTATGATTTCAATTGAATATGATATGACATTCTAGCTAATGTAAGGTGTCACATATATAAGTAAGTAATAGTATTGGCCCATGTGAGTAATGAGTGAGAATTAATTCATATAGAGAGGTATATACAATGAGAAGTATACAATAGTTGTATAGTTATTATTATATATAATGGTATATAATAATTTATTTATATATAGATATTTTTGGTGTTATTGAGAGTTTTTATCCTATTATTTTAGAGCTATTATGTAATTTATTATTATTAATATTTTTGGAAGTTGTGGCCTATGAGTAATGAGTGAGTTAATAATTAGATAATATTAACCTTTTTTTCTTTAAAATTATTTCTTATATTTGATAGAAATTTTTATGGAAGTTGTATTTTTAGTTTATTGATGGAAACTTTAAGTATGAAACTTTGCTTTTAGATATTTTAATTTTTTTAAGACGATCAAGATTGCAAAATTAAAAAAAAAATGAATAAATTAAGATGGAACTTTATCTTCCGAGAAAAAATAGACTCATAAAAAAATTAAATTTATCCACTTATTAAATCACTTTTATATGGTCAAATTATGAGTATAATTTTTTTTTCATATTTTTGTGTCTCTTCTGTCGATCAAACCATCTTTCCAAAATTTTACACTTTAAGATTAACCTTCAAATAAGGTCAATAAGATAAGGTCAATAAACCTTCAAATAGGGAACCTGATACAAAGATAAGGTCAATAAACCTTCAAATAGGGAACCTGATACAACTAATATTGCTATGGGATAATGCCCTTTCTCAACCTAGTCACTTGAGCAAGACTTTGAGAGATGGATCTTGCGACTTTTAGGGAGGAATGTGCTCTATGACTGGGATTGGGATCACCATAATAACACAAATCAAGGGCTTCACATTAGATTGAATACTCTGCGAGGTTATCCAAGATTATGGATAAAATGTTTTTGAATACAATTTAATAAGCAATAATTAAATTTTAAAAGTATATCACATAGAGAAATATAGATAGACACTAGAGTTTTTGACGTAAAAGCTTACTTGGTCCCATGTGTAAAAGCGACATTACTCCAATGGGATAGTGATGGTTAGTCATTTTTTATTCATCCTTGAATGGAAAGATCAACGATAGTATCTATTCCGTCTTCCTTTAAAATGTATGATATACGAGCTAGGTAGTGTTTACGTTTAGTATCTAGATTCATAATGAATGTTTCCTTTATAGTTTATTATAAAAAAAGGATCTTAGCTCATCATACTCAAGAGTAATAGTTTTTATATTGGAAAAAGGAAAATTGGAAGAATATTTTTTAAATAGTATAAAAAGGACTATTACGTCAACATGCTCATGATTAACAATATTTTGGAGAATTTTTTTGAAGAATATTTAATTAAATGATATAAAAAGACTTTAGTTTGTGGAGTTTATAAAAAAACTTGAATGAATTAGATATTTATATTTTAGAATTTAGGATGGAGTAGTAATTATGTTTGTTCTAGATTGTAGGAGGATGAGACAATGTATTGTCCTGATTGATTTTATGGGCATCGTTCCAAATTCGAAATAAACAATTATAAAAAAAAGTATAAAAAATAATTGGTAGTTGAAGTATGGATAACTGGTAGTTGATGCATGGATAACAACCAGTGACAAACAACCCGTTTAACTATAAGAAGGTGGGTGATAACATGTAGCTTAAGCATATATACGACCTGTGATTACAACTATACAGAGAGAACAAGTAACATAGAACTTGTTCACGACACTTAACTCGTGGCCTATTAATACTCATCAACCACAAGTTAAGTGATTGTGTTAGTTTACTAAATTACAAACTCACAATAAATATCTATTCTAACTAATAGTCAATAGAAAAGAGTAATGTATTAATGATTTACTTAATATTTTAATTTAAAAAATGATATTTAATATATAAACTATTAGATGAAGAAAATTAGAAATGGATTGTTTATTTGCAAACATTGTTAAATAGCAAAACTAATTCACAGTCAAATTTTTTGATATAGATATTGAAACATTAACTATCACACTTTAAACCTATGCTTTGAATGATAATATATCACACTTTAAACCTATGCTTTGAATGGTAATATACAAAATGTTAAGTGTCAATATAAGATATAATTGTAGAGATTAAATCCAAATGATGCTTTTTTACATCTTAACAAATTTTTTAATATAAACTTATACACTTAACTTACTAAAAGATTAAAAAACATAAAAACATGTGTTGGTTTACAATTAGTTAAGTAATCAACAACATGGACAACAACCAATTGACCTAACCCTTTCTATTATATATAAAAAATGCAATAAAACCATAAAATGCAAACCACAATAAATAATTTGAGGTACAAATAATGTTTGTGATGAAAAAATTAATATACAAAGCAATCCCAATCATGGATATGTCATAAAGTATTGTAATTATTATGAACATGACATACATCATTGCAAATAAAAAAGGGCCATAAGACATGACATTATAATTACTAACAATATTAACATTGAAATAATAATGTAATCACATCAAGACGAAAACTTACATTTTAAAGACAATTCTACGGTTAAAAAAAGCTTTTATTAAGAATAATATCTATTAAATCAACACTCTCTCACAATTATTATTATGAACATATATCTTCTTTACACATAAATCACTTTAACTAAATCTAATTAGTTATAATCTAATCTAATTTTAAATTTCAACCTTATACTTTGTATGATCTGATTTACTAAATACAACATTACAATTACCAACAACTTTAACATGACATTATAGTCACGGACAACATTAATATTCATGAAATAATGCAATCACATCAACACAAAAACTTACACTTTAAAACCAATTCCAAATTAAAATTATTATACATATTTAATAAGAAATTATTTCTTATGTTAATCTCTATTACGTAAAGAACTACTCACTATAGACTCTGCCATTAATTATTTTATTTTTCATAATTTTTATGAAAAATCAACCTCGGTTGCCTTTGATGCCTTTGCTATTGTCTTTATAGGTTCTGGATTTAAATATGTCAAAATCTACTGATTAAAGAGAAATTGGCTCTGGTATTGGGTCAATTGGTTCAACTGAATCTGTAACTAGGGGATTGCTGGTGAACCAACTGCCCTAGAAATGGATTTCAGACCGGAACAATGCAAAAGCTAAGAAAATACAAAATCCAGTCGACTCCGTAACTAGGGGATTTGCCAGTGAACCAACTGCTCTAGAAACAGATTTTAGACTAGAATAATGCAAAAGCTAAGAAAATACAAAATCCACTCGCAAGTTGACTGAGATAGATAGAATGATGGATCCTGGCCCAAGGAGAAAAACATTGAAAACATGAACATCTTTCGTGTGATGCCAACCACGCTCTCTGCATGCAGTACATCGAGTGCAACTAAGGAAGTTAGAACATTATTATCTTTACAACGATCAAGAAAGTAGCCCTCTCCTTACCCTGACTTGACGTGACCTAACTTGCTCGACACCACCACTAGTGCAACAGACAAATCTTAATTAATGAGCTCTGCTGGTGCAATAGACAAATTAAATTAAGAAGCTGCCGCCTCTGCCAGTGACAGACCTCAAACCTCGGGTGCCGGTGACGAACCTATTGACAAAGGGCCATCAAAACGTCTCGTTAATAGCTTACTCCATTAAACTTGACAGAAGCCTGCAACAAAATTAAAAATTAGAAACGTCGTCCCACCACCCCCTCCGAAGGGAAAAACGAAAATGACATCACAATCTGCAACCAATAAAAATTCAGGAAATTTTATTTTTTTAAATTTTGTTTAATAAAATATGTTTCCAACTATAGGATAACTATACTAGGAAGAAAATTTATAAGCTATATTTATAGGTCATAGAAGGAAATAATAGGTTCTTGATGATACATAGATGATCCCGTAGGAGACAAAATAAATAATTGGTAAATTTTAATATTTTTCTATTTAAAAAAATCAGGATAAATAATAAAAATATATATATATATATATATATTATGATTTAGTGGTTGATATGATAAATCATTACATTAATAATACAATTATAAATTATCCCAGTTCCAATGAATGTGGCTACATTAATGATCCCTTTATCAATTAAGATATAAAGAGATCTCACAAAATTGATAAATAACATTAATTGAAAAAATAATAAAAATCACAGTCCATGGTATCTACCTCCAGGGCCCACTGGTACTCCTACTACGGTTTTGACTTGTGCTTCGGTAAAGACGACGACTCTACGCGTGGCTAAAGGAACGTTTGCTTTGTTTTAGGAAGCTGAAACATTATTTCTGTACGACAAAAAAAAATTTATGTTTTAGCTGGAATTTCCGGTGGATCCCTGCATGGCATTGGGTTAATGTTGGATTATAGTATGCACAACCGTGGACTGCAACTTTCGAGTGCTCTTTAATCCACAGACGGGGCAATGCAAACATGAAAATATGGTAAATTGAGATGTTACGCTATGAAATTTGTGTACGCGTTTTGATCAAACGCGGAGGAATTTCTCAACCGCAATTCACAGGTATGTTTTGGGGTTAAGCTTCATAAATTCTTCTGCTTTTGTTAGCCTTGAATTTGTTTTCTTCTCTCCCCACTTTGTTTATTCCAAGGAGCCATGGTATAAGGCCGTTCATAGGCTGCTTGATGGGTGATACTGATAATGGGGACATTTATTATATCTGTATACAATCACTGTCAGGGATCGATCCCGTGATCGCCTGTTGACGAAAGTTGCAATTGTCTAGGGTTTTGTTTTTAGGTTGAAGTCATTATGGTTGCCATGGTTTAAAATCGACGTACTTGTTTCCTCGATAGTGCGGGATTTCTCATCATTCGAACGGTAGATAGAACCTGTTTTGGGGTTGCGTTAGTTTACTATGTAATCTGAAGGCTCTTTGTCGGCAACGTCTTGCGTGTTATGATGCTTAGGGCCATTCTGAACTAATTTAATTTTGCACTATCTAAGATTAAATAAAAAATGAGATTGCTTTTGTTGGAGAGTATAACAAAGTATGATTCTTAAAGTAGGTCAAGGGTGAGGGGTACTTTAAGAATCTTATGATTTATCGAATTCCATCGGATGCTAAACCTAAAATAACCCATTAACATGCACTGGAAGTCTGTTCAGTTTTATCTGAATTCGGCCACTTTGCACTGACCCCTAAAATCAACCACTGATCAACTAGTTCCTGGCACTCTAATTGAAATTATTGGTCAACAGTTTCTCATCGAATGCTTCCAGAAAAAATAATTATCTACCGAGTTCTTTCTGATTTATTTGGATTTACACTAAACACAATTTGTCAATAGATAGTTGTGCAAAGAGGATTCTTTTAGATAAATAGGTCAGGCACCAGTCAAATTTGGCTATAGAAAGTGGGATTTAATCTAAACGTGAGAAGTAGCCCTTAAGTTTATCTCTATAAATGTTTTTATTTATGGTAATCTGAAGAGTCGGCCTTAGATGCCTTACAACATGTTAGGTTTTCAAAATGTCCAATATTGCTCGTTTCGTGTGATTGTAGCTGCAATGCAGAAATATGCTATAATGGCTATGGAATGAATAGGTTGGATTGTTTAGTTTAGTCTCTACTTCTCAACATCATTGCCACTCTATCGGATTGCATAAGGTCACTATTCATTGCATCGAAACAAGGAGCTTTTGAACTTACTCTTTTTCTACACCACGAAAGTTGTTTGTGTGCTTTCATAGCATTTGAGATATGAAGTGAAAACAAGTAAATTTATTCCTTAAGACAAGGCATCCAATTCCTTGTTGGAAAAGTTTCTTTTTACATAGCCTTATTGTCTATATTTATGCTAAGAGGTGGAAAGCATTTATCTTGCATTTGAAAATATCCTAATTTTTCTCGGGAAATAAATAAGAGCAAATTATACTGACTTTCCTTTTCTGTAATAAATTCAAAATTTCAGCCTGCTAGTGATGACATGGCTGCTTCCCTGAACCTAACTCCGCTGCTTTCATTGCCTGGAATTGACACCGGGAGCTGTTTACATCCTGCCCTATGGGTCTTTTAGTTTGTACACAACATACAAAAAGGAGTTAAGAGCATATGTGATTTAACTCATGGTTAGTTAAAGCAAACTGATTCAAAATGTACATACTTGCAACATTGAAATACTGGGAGCGAAAATACATGAAATGACTGCTAAACCTTGCGGCAGAACAGGAAGAGCCGTGACCAGTTTTCCTCACTGAACAGGCAGAGTTGCTGCGGAGAACTTTCTCACTAAATGCACAGAGTTGCTGTGGAGAAGTTGGATTATGTACTTGATGATTCTTCAAGGATCCTTTATCCATCTGTCCAGGAGATTTGAACACGGTTAATCTGCACTTTCACAGTTTCATTCACCATGAAATCTGCCTCTGCGTTTTGATCCCCTAAGACATGGAATGCTTGCCATCTGCTGAAGGAGTTTAGAAACCCCTTACGTCTTTGGACTGATCTGATTATATGGATATTGGAACCCTTTCCGAGATCCAAGAGCTGGAGCAGGATATCATACGAATCTTCAATAAGTGTGACTTGTTGACATTTGACCTTTCTCAAAAGATGCAATCCTTTCCACAGAGCTCAAACTTAAGCTTGATTATTAGAAGAAATTCCAATGCTGTAGGCAACTTTCGAAGCGAAATGGTCTGAAGGGTGACAGGGTCATAAATTGCACCTTCCTAGCTTTAAGGGCCAGGTTGCCCTTGGATGCTCCCTAAAAAACTGCAGTGTATTTTCCATGAGATTTGGTCCAGAAGGAGATACTATCTGAGAGGGGCAGGGTGATACCATGTGGATTTCCAAAATTTGAAGGACCGACCTTCAAATTGGGTTTCCATTTCAAGAGCCCCCAGATTCCATCCACAATTTCTCATTCCCACTTGGCTCTTTACTCCATTTTTCACCTTGGAATTTTGTAGATATGGATTCTTTGATTAAGATGATGCTTGAGTTTTTGACCATGTTTAGATTAATTGGTGGGCCTTTAAATGTTAATTTGTTTCTAGCTAGTCAAATTCTCTGCGAGAATACTCTTGGGATGATCTCCCACACCCACTGTCAACTTTATCAACTTCTTCCCCTTTAGATCACTAGGATAGGAGTACCATTCCTGAAATAATTGAGGCCATGAAGAAGGCTAAATGGAGGTTGGGAGTCTTGGTTTAGCAAGGATTAGATTGCATATGGGAGTCTTGTTTTAGAAAGGATTAGACTGCATATGGGAGTCTTGGTTTAGAAAGGATTAGACTCCATATTAAGGTGGTGAAAGGGCAGAAGATAAATAAGTGAGACGAGGATTCTCCACTGGAGCAACATAACTCACATATGGAGGGACCAAAGATTCTTCTCTCGGATAAATTCTTTGTTGTGAGGACCTTTCCATGTGCCAAGGTCTAGAAAAAAAAAGTATTTTTTGAATCAAAGAGGGCAGCCTTATTTTTCATCATAGATTATTTGCAGAGGGAAGAAGAAGTATGAGAAGATACGAAGAGGTAACCTTCTTTGACAAAAAACAAAAAACACTTGATTTGGATCCCCAGATCATATCATCACTTTCCCTTGGGAGATTGAGGCTTTACCCTTGAGAATGGTTAATAGACTTTGACAAATGTGGGACAAGACTATTTATTCCAAAGTGGGGGACAAAGGGGATTGGGCATAATATTATACATCACATTAAAGCCAATTTCTCATGGGGAGGAGCTGTCCACAGGTCTTTAGCAAGCCACGAGTCATATTGCTTGATAAGTGGGAAGGATTTCGTGAAAGACTTGTAGATCTTAGAACCTTGAACGAGAGAGGGATTTCTAGAAGCAAGATGAGGTCTATTGATCCCACCGAAGTATTTTTTGGTAATTATTTCTTTCCACCATCTTTAGGGGCCATTGATAAGATTCCATGTTATTTTCACCCTCATTTCCTGATTCACTAGCTTTTGGTCTTTTAACCATAAATTTCATGTTTCATATCAGATTTGTTGATGTATCATTCCCAACTGTTTTCTCACCCCTCTAGGGTTTCTCTCATCCCACAAAATTAGAGGGAGAAAAGTGAGGCAAACCCAAACAAGACATCGGTGTAATCTCATCTTCCAGATTGAAACTTACTGACTAATGGTTGAAAGACAATCCATTGCCCCCCATAAACCATGGACTACCTATTAAGTCTTCTATCCTGGCCTTCTTTGTGCTAAAAGAGAAAATAAAAACTTAAAAAGTACTTTCTACTATAAAAATTATGGACAGGTCCTTAAATTAGTGGGATCTGATGTAGATTGATCCATATCTCTAGTGCAATGGGGCTAGGCCAATCCCCATTCAATTTCTTAATAAGGGAATGCTTTGCAAACTCGAGAGCTTTGTTCATTAGGACACTCGATTTTACAGAGAAGAGGAGCTCCTTCTACCCTTTTGACAAGTAAGGTGGAGGAGCTATCATAAACTAGTTTGGTTTTCTTGATTATGGCTTTTAGCAATGCTTTATTGTTGTTGTCAATTGGGCGAAGGGGTGGGAAAGGGAGTTGGAGCTCCCTGCCATGAAGGGTCAAGGTTTCAACAGATAAGGAGATGAGGTGTAAATTAACATTTCAAGTTTGTAAGTTCTTGGGAACTTTTTCTTTGAAAGTTTTCTGAGAAACAACCCAACCCGGTTTTCAAGTCACACTTTTACTGTTTAATGCCCAAACCAGTTTTTCATCATTGCTGGAAAATGCATTTTATTTTCAGACATTGACAACACAGTTGAAACTCACATTTACAGGCAGAAATTAAAATTTAAATGCACACCATGAAAAATTTCAGACTAAGAAATTTTTGGCAAAATTGCCCAGGAAAAACCCACAAGGGGAAAACCTGTCAGAGAGAGTGAGGATGATTTTATTTCTTCAGATAATTTCAGTACAGCAATTTTACAGTCAAAAGAAAAACTTATCTCCACCGAAAAATTCACCCAGAAGCCTCCTCGAAATTCGTGCTGTCTGCTGCCTCGATTTCTGTGCAATATCAGAACCTTGAAAAATGTGCCAGGAAGGGCAGAGTACAGCCTGCACTGTCCTTGAAATTCGTGCATGTACTTTCCTCGATTTCTGTGCTGTGTATGGCCTCGAAAAATGTGCCCACTGCCTTGAGATTCACGCCCAGAATTTTCTGTCTGGGAACTCATGCCCTCTGCTTCGGGATTCATGCCCCGATTGTTTCCTCGAAAACTGTGCCCAGATTGTCAGCTGTACAGCCTCGGGATTCATGCCCACTGAAATTACTTCACTGCCTCGATTTCTGTGCTGTGCAAAAATGCCCAAAAAAGCTGCCTCGAAATTTGTGCCACCACTGCTCTCTCTTCCCTTCTTCTCAAAAGTGAAATGAAGAATGCCTTCCCTTGCCTTTTTGTGTGAAAACCTAGGGTGAGTGAAAAGCCATCTAATCCAAGGGCCCAGATTGAATTAGATGTGAGAATGAGAATAATTGCACATTTAATTCTCATGAAAATTAATTTCACTCACCCCACTTAAATTTATCAAAAAATAACTTTAGTCTCTAAAGTTAAATTAAATGTTCATCTCAAGTCATTTAATGCAAGGGTCACTTTATTTCCCCCTTTTAAGTGACTAAGGCAAAAGTCACCTAGGGGAACACTTTCCTAGGTACAAACTTCAACACTCCCTCTTACCAAGGAAGGTGTTCTGCACCACTCCCAACTTGTCCCTGAAGAAGACAAACTTGCCTCGCCCCAAGGTTTTTGTCAGAATGTCTGCAACCTGCTCATCAGTGGAAATGTACTATAACTCAACAGCTCCTCTCTGAACGTAGTCTTGGATGAAGTGGTATTTGATCTCTATGTGCTTTGACCTGTCGTGAAAAACTAGATTCTCAGATAGCTGGATGCAAATCTGATTGTCACAGTATATCACTGTGGGCCTCAGCTCCTGACCAAATAAGTCTACCAATAACTTGCGAAGCCACAGTGCCTCGCAACTAGCTTTTCTGCCTGCCGTGTACTTAGCCTCAACAGAACTCAAAGCAACGGACTTTTGCTTCCGACTGAACCACGACACTGTTGCCAAGCCCAAACTAAAGCAACAACCGGAAGTGCTCCTCCGATCATCATAGTGCCTGCCGAATTTGAATCCGTGAAGCCAACCAAACTAACTCCACCCGAACTCCTGTAGTCCAAAACAAAATCCACTATCCCTGCAAGGTATCTCAACACATGTTTCGCGGCTACCCAGTGCACTCTCCTAGGCTCCACCATGAACTGACTGAGAGTGTTCACCGCAAAACATAAGTCTGGCCTGGTGTTGACCAGATACATCAATGAACCAATGAGATGACGATATAATGTAGGATCTACCAACTCTCCCTCAGAAGCATGAAGCTTCTTCCAGTTGGTAATCATAGGCGTGGACATAGGCCTGCAATCCTCCATCCGAAATCTTCTCAGAATATCTGCAGCATACTTTCCTTGACCCAAGAAAATATGATCAGGCTCTTGCCAAACCTCCATCCCCAAATAATAATGCATCAGCCCAATATCAGTCATCTAATTCTCTGTAGCAAGATCTCTCTTGAAAGTTGCAATGAGATGCTCCTCCCTTGTGATAAACAAATCATCAACGTACAACAAAAGAATGAGTGGATCCCCATGAACCATAATGAAGTAAAGTTTGGGATCAGCCTCACTCTTCTGAAATCCCATCGACATCAGATATGCATCAATCCTAGAATACTAAGCTCGAGGAGCTTGCTTCAGACCATACAAGGCCTTCTTCAGCCTGCACACATGAGAATCCCTCCCATGAATCTCAAAACCTTGTGGCTGCTCCAAATAAACCTCCTCCTGTAGAAGACCATTGAGAAATGCGGTCATCACATCCATCTGGTGGATCTTCCAACTCATCTCTGCTGCCATGGAAATCACTGCTCTAATGGATGAATATCAAGCAACCAACGCAAAGGTATCATCATAGTCTACTTCCTCTATCTGTGAAAACCCCCGTGTCAAAAACGAGCCTTGAATTTCTCCACATTGCCATCTGCAGAATGCTTCACTTTGTAAATCCACTTGGAAGTCACCATTGACTTCCCCTCTGGTCTCGGTACAATCTCCCAAACATCGTTCTTCATGATGGAATGGTACTCTTCCATCATGGCATCTCTCCAAACTTGATGCTGAGAGGCCTCCTCAAAAGTAGAAGGCTCCGAATCATGAAGACTAGCAACTAATGCCATACCCAATCTGTCAGGCATCACAACTGTCCTAACTGGCTCCTGGGGCCTACCAAATGACTCTGCTTCCTTCAAGGTCTCACGAAGCCATTTAGGCTTCCTTTTCCCCGAAGGTGGCTCCCAAACTGGTCTCTCCTCATCTGAAGAACTGCCAGAAGTAGATGGCCCAGCAACCTGTGTATCTGTAGCTGATGAATCAACCATAGGTGAACCCCGTGATCCGGTAGCTGTAACTAGTGAACCTGTGACTTGAGATTCAGAACCTGTCCTCGAAATACTTGTTGGCTGTACCACTGTACCTGTAGAACCTGTGCCTATAACCTGTGGCCCAGTCACTCCGGAAACCTGTGATCCAGTACTCTGAATTGAAGATGCTTGTGTCACTTGAGGTGTGGAAGCCAATGGCTCCTCATACTCCAACTCTCTAGACTTCCTGAAGGCTCTCTCCTCAAATCTCACTTCCCGCCTCATAACTTTCCTCTGCGCAGGAAGATAAATATGAAAAGCCTTCGAAGTCTCATCATAGCCCACAAAGATGCCTCTCTCTGCAGTGGGGTCCAACTTTGTCCTCTTCTCTGAAGGGACATGAGAGTAAGTCAAGCAACCAAATATGCGAAAATGACCAACCTCAGGTTTCTTGCCCGTGAGCATCTCCTTAGGAGTCTTTCTCCCCAAGGCACGGTGGGGACTCCTGTTCTGAAGGTAAACAGCTGTACTGCAAGCCTCTGCTCAAAGAAAGAAAGGAAGACTTTGATCATGAAGCATAGCTCTCGCTGTTCCCACAATAACCTTGTTCTTCCTTTCAGCTACTCCATTTTGCTCAGGATTATATGGTACTGTCAACTGTCTCTGTATGCCCTCCTGTATGCAAAACTCATCGAACTCATTGGAGGTATACTTGCCCCCATTGTCTGATCTTAGAACCCGAATCTTCCTCCCTGTCTGATTCTCCACAAGAGCTTTGAACTCTTGGAAGCCTCTGCTCAAAGAAAGAAAGGAAGACTTTGATCATGAAGCATAGCTCTCGCTGTTCCCACAATAACCTTGTTCTTCCTTTCAGCTACTCTATTCTGCTCAGGATTATATGGTACTGTCAACTGTCTCTGTATGCCCTCCTGTATGCAAAACTCATCGAACTCATTGGAGGTATACTTGCCCCCATTGTCTGATCTCAGAACCCGAATCTTCCTCCCTGTCTGATTCTCCACAAGAGCTTTGAACTCTTGGAAGGTCCGCAAGACATCAACTGACTTCTTGCTCCTCAAGAAGTAGATCCATGTTTTCCTGGAATAGTCATTGATGAAAGTCACATAATACTCAAATCTTGTCAAGGAAACATATGACATAGGACCACATAAATCTGAGTGAATCAAATCAAGCACCCCTGCTGACCTGCTGTTACTGCTTGGAAAAGCAGTCTTGATGTACTTTCCCAAAGCACACCCTCTGCATACATCATTGTGCTCTGTGCTGAACTTTGGTAGACCTGTAACCATGCTCCTCAACAACCTCAGAGCTGGATGATGCAAATGAGCCATCCTCCGATGCCAAAGCTCGCAAAGCTCACTGCTGCTGCTATGTGCCAAAGCATGCTGGGGCTGAAATAAGAGCTTGTATAGTTTCCCGCATCTAACCCCAATGTCCAAAGAGGTAGATGGTCCTGCAGTCTTGGGGAATATACGCACATGTCCATCCATGAAGCAAACCCCAAGTCCTTTGTCCTCAATAGTGGAAACTGATACCAAGTTCTTTTTCAGCCCAGGGACAAACAACACATCCCTCAAAACCATAGGACTCATGGACTCCCTCTGAAAAGTAATGGTCCCACGACCAACAGCTTTGACAACTGTGTCATCTCCCAATACAACCTCCACATCTACACCTGTCTGTGAAAGTTCAGAGAACATCTCTCGAGCACCTGTCATGTGACTCGAAGCTCCACTATCAATATACCAAGTGCTGGTGGTAGATGCACTCATTTGATGGCCAGTCAACAAAGAATGCTCCCTCTCGATATCTAAATTAGTGCTGGTGATGATAGAGGCTCTCTCTCTCTCAACATGTCCAGCACAAAGAGAAAACTCTCTCTCAAACCTCGCTCCAAAATCATCAATCTCAGCTGAAGCTGCTGTCTGCTGCTTCTTCTTCTTCTTTGGACACTGTGAAGCATAGTGTCTAAACCCCTGACAAGCAAAGCACTCGACTTTGCTTAAGTTCTTCTTCTGTCCACCTTGTTGGTGGTGCTGCTTAGCCCCACTTTGCTTGGGGCCCTTCTTGGATTTCTTCTTTCCTTCTGCATTCAAAGCCACATTTTCCTCATCCTCCCTACTCTGTGAAGAGCTGCCCTGCACAAGACCTCTCCTGGTCTCCTCCTGTACAAAGTCATTCCATAGTCTATCCCAGGAAGGTATGTTTTCCCTGCCAACTATAGCCTCCACAAAAACAGCCCATGGTTTGGTCACACCATTCACTGCTGTTCGCACTAGCTCAGTGGCTGAAACTACCTCTCCAACTGCTGCAAGCTCATCTTTGACCTGAGATATCCTAGTAAGGCAGGATGTCACTCCCTCTGCTCTGTTCATCTTTATACTTTTCAGCTTCTCTCTTAAGACCATCTTCTGGTTCTCATTAGTGCTCTGGTATAAACTGGTTAAAGCAGCCCACATTTTAAATGCACGGTCTTTACTTGAAATATGTGGTATAATATGGTCCTTAACTACATCTAGAATAATCCTTCTAGCCTTACAGTCCTTCTTGTTGAAAGCTACTAATGCCTGAGCATCTGTGGAAGCAAGATCTACAATTGGGTTTGTTGTTGTACTGTTTACCACTTGTTGGGCCTGCCCAAGTGGGGCAGTTTTGAGCAAGTTAGATTTTGGAATTGCGGAGCTGAGTGCAATTCAATTGAAGGTTTTTTGAGTAAGTCAAATTTTGGGATGCTGCAAAGTTGTGCGCAACGCAGCGTCGGAAGAACTGCGAAGTACAGTGCTGCGAGGAGACAACGTTGCGAAGAGCTCGATCTACGGAGATCCGGCAAGGCAGAAGGTTGGACGGAAGACGGCACAGATTTCAGTTAGACCATCGGTGGTCTATTTTTGGTAAATATGCTCCATGATTTCCAGGCGACGGGTAAGGAGCAATGCGGAAGGAAAGCGACTGTTTGCACATGTGAAAGAACCACTACACAAACCAGTCGCATAAGGCCATTAGAGGAAGAACGGCTCGGTGAAAGCAACCTGTTGGCGTGTGCGTGACAGGGAGGCTGATAACGACGTGGGCATGCGCCGGAGGACGGCCACGATGGAAGATTCGCTACCAGAAGCCAGCAAGTCCGGTTAAGCTGAAAACCGTGACAGTTTTGTAAACCTAAGGGTTTTTGCCTGCGAATTGTAAAGACATGACCTACGGGCATGATCTATAAATAAGGCATATTTTGTATGGGAAAGGGTTAATCTCTCGTTGTTGGGTTGTTATTATTTTGGTTACTCTCCATTGTTATTGAGTGAATAGATCTCTGTTGAGAGACATTTTTGTAAAGGCTCTGCAAGCTGAGTGCGCAGAGGCCTATTGAGAGAGAAGAGAGTCTGCAGCTGAGTGCGCAGACAAGAACTGTTGTACCCTTCCCAAAAGACTAATACAACAACAGTTCTTGTGGACGTAGCTCCCATCCTGGGGGTGAACCACGTTAAATCCTGTGTAGTGTGATTGTTTATGTTTTACACTTGTCTGGTTGGTTACAATGGATGCTTGAATTCTCATTTATCAGTTGTTATGTTAATGCTTTTATATGTATTTGCCATAGGAGAGAGATGGGAATAATATGTTAAGTATCACATGTATGGATGAATGATGAATATGCAGTATTCTAAGTCTGTGAAAGTATGATCGTTGAATAATCACATGTGTATGTAGAGTTCGGGTTGTGTAACTCTTTTGACGCGCAGCACCAGAAGTGCGCAGTATTGTGTGTCTCGTTTGTTTACATCAGTTATAAGGCTAAATAATCTAAGGCAGTAGATGGATGAATAAAGTAATAAGTAAAGTCTTCATAGTGGTTAAGTCTGAAGAGGAAGCGTATAAGTCAGTTGCGCTGTCCTATTATTTGCATCCTGTCTGAACCGCGCAGTCCGAAGATGCGTTGGTTGTGCAAGCATCTTAGCTTGTAGAAGTGAGGACTGCGATGCAGACTGTAGTCGCGCAGTCTTCAGTCCGCAGTACGAGTCCCGCAGCGCGCTGCGTTGTTGTCCGTCTGAACAACTCATCACTTCGTTATGGAAACCTGATTCCGCAGTGCCCCCATAGCTACACCTCGGGTGAGACCTCAGCCTGTTCGCAGGCTGTTGCCGAAAGGGCCGGTGAGAAGGGGTTTTGTTGGTTCCTTGAAACCACGAAGAACCTGGGTCTACATTGGAAACCTCTAGAACAGTGATATAAGCTAACACCACTTCATCCCAAAGTTCATTCTCTTCCAAAATCAACATTATCCTAGCCTTCCATGAAACAAAATTTTCTGTTCCATCTAGCCTATCTTCCAACCTAAGTCCTGTAGCCATCTCAATGCCAACTCAACAAGGTGCTGCCCACTGACAAAAGAAATTACTGACACTTTGAAATAACTTCAAATTTTCTGCCCCCAAGCTCTGATACCATGAAAGTTTTCTGAGAAACAACCCAACCTGGTTTTCAAGTCACACTTTTACCGTTTAATGCCCAACCCAATTTTTCATCATTGCTGGAAAATGCATTTTATTTTCAGACATTGAAAACATAGTTGAAACTCACATTTACAGGCAGAAATTAAAATTTAAATGTACACCATGAAAAATTTCAGACTCGGATATTTTTGGCAAAATTGCCTAGGAAAAACCCACAAGGGGAAAACTTGTCTGAGAGAGTGAGGATGATTTTATTTCTTCAGATAATTTCAGTACAACAATTTTACAGTCAAAAGAAAAACTTATCTCCACCGAAAAATTCACCTAGAAGCTTCCTCAAAATTTGTGCTGTCTGCTGCCTCGATTTTTGTCCAATATCGGAACCTCGAAAACTGTGACAAGAAGGACAGAGTACGGCCTGCACTGTCCTTGAAATTCGTGCATGTAGTTTCCTCGATTTCTGTGCTGTGTATGGCCTCGAAAAATGTGCCCACTGCCTCGGGATTCACGCCCAAAATTTCTGTCTGGGAACTTGTGCCCTCTGCCTCAGAGTTCACGCCCAGATTCTTTCCTAAAAAACTATGCCCAGATTTGTGCCCACTGAAATTATTTCATTGCCTCGATTTCTGTGTTGTGCAAAGATGCCCAGAAAGGCTGCCTCGAAATTTGTGCCACCACTGCTCTCTCTTCTCTTCTCAAAAGTGAAATGAAGAATGCCTTCCCTTGCCTTTTTGTGTGAAAACCTAGGGTGAGTGAAAAGCCATCTAATCCAAGGGCCTAGATTGAATTAGATGTGAGGATGAGAATAATTGCACATTTAATTCTCATGAAAATTAATTTCACTCACCTCACCTAAATTTATCAAAAAGTAACTTTAATCTCTAAAGTTAAATTAAATGCTCATCTCAAGTCATTTAATGCAAGGGTCACTTTATTTCCTCCTTTTAAGTGACTAAGGCAAAAGTCACCTAGGGGAACACTTTCCTAGGTACAAACTTCAACATTTGACAAGTAAGGTGGAGGAGCTATCATAAATGAGTTTGGTTTTCTTGATCATGGCTTTTAGCAATGCTTTATTGTTGTTGTCAATTGGACGAAGGGGTGGGAAAGGGAGTTGGAGCTCCCTCCCACGAAGGGTCAATGTTTCAACAGATAAGGAGATGAGGTGTAAATTAACATTTCAAGTTTGTAAGTTCTTGGGAACTTTTTCTTATATAATTTTCTCAATTAGTTTTCTTGAAGGACACAAGGATAGAAATTTTCTATGAAACTTTGGCATATCATCATTAATAGATATGTTAGTATTACACTTCATATCTAAAATGCAAGCTAAGTATACTTGGATTTCAAGTTAATGAAATTGAGTATAATCCCCCTTGTAGATTTCCTACTAATAATCTACCTTAGAGACATATTAGTAAATGACAAAAACTAAAAGAAACAAGAAAGATCTGAATTGTGTAGTTTGATGTAGTGGCGTGGAGGTGACCAACAATTGCATCTTATTACCTCTGTAATTGGAGATGTGTGTTCCATGACATCCAAGTGTATTGGTGAAATCCCTAGTGGGGTACGATGACAAGGCTAGATACCTCATATTTGAAATCTTCATTGTATTTTGCAGTTGAAGATGATGTTTGAGAGCTACAAACTTTGCTATAAATTCACAACTCTCAAATAATGCTCCATATTAGTCTGATGATGATGGAATTTTAGTTGATGAGAAATATGGTTTTCATTCTTGTAACCAACTTTGAAGTTGTAGGGGCTTCACTTGCAACATTAACATGTCCTATATCTCATCAATGATTTTAGACACGACCTCTAATTGTAAAAGGTACACTATACTTAAAAACAATTCTAGGACATGAGAATTCAAAGGCAACCACTCATAACTTGTATTCCTAGGTGTATTTGCTCCTTTGAGATTGACTCACCAATTTGTGATTACATTGAATCATTATCGCCTAATCAAAATAAACTTGTGATATATCATATTTGGGATTATCTGCGTAGTGTAAGTCATTAATCTATGACCCATATCCCATGAGTATAGTTGCAACTGACCAAAATAAACTTTACATTAGTGTGGTTGGGGTGTTGATAATAAGTAAAACTCCCGATCTCTTTTGCAACAAAACCAGTAAGGTGTTGACCTCAACTCTCTTCTTATTGGGGAGAGCATAGAAGGGCATGTTCTTGCCTCCTATGCTAAAACCTTAGGCCTATTGTATGTCTTATGGCTCTTTGAAGAAGCTTGCGGCAACATTTTACATCAATGGTTGCACCCTGCTTTGAAATCCTAAACAACAAGAAATACATTTGGTGTTTTAGATGGGTTGGGAGATGAACTGAATGAAGAGCCCTCATTCTCAATGATAGTTGTCTCATGGAATGTCAAGGGTTTGATAAACCCATGGGGTTTGTAGGAAATATGCGGTCTAGAAAGTTACGACCTTTTTTGAACAATATTGACATTTTTTGTTTGTAGGAAGTTAAAGTTAACAATTTTGTGTTAAGAATGACCTTAAATGTAATTTGGCTGCAGGCTACCATTTTTTCAACAAGTCATGATGAAGGAAGGGGGGGAGTGGCCACATTGATTTCTCCGCATCTAGCTTCAATAGTCGTTGGTTGGGTGATTGAACCCAGTTAGTGCTTATTTTGGACTTTGCTTAGCTTGGTTGGTCATTTGGTTGGCCTAGCCAATATCTACGAGTCCACTGATGTAGATGAAAGGGTTGTCTTTTGGAGATGGATTCTTGATGAGTTCCTAGAGGCCTACGTTTGTTTGTGGCAACTTCAACGTGGTGGAAACATAGAACAATAAAGAAGTTTTGTTGCCTGTCCACATTCCTCATGGGGGGGAGGATGGTTGGTGATTAGATAGAGCCATGCCATTTGAGCAAAATACTTTCTAGTTTGGTTGTTTTAAAGGCTATCTTATGCAAGTTTGGGGGAGGCCTTTCTCTTAGGCCATCAACCTGCATTTTTTATATTTTTTCTTCGTTTACCCCGTGGGATGAAAAGACAAGGGTATGGAAGACTCGTTTCGTAGCTAAAAATCCCTATTTGAAATTTACTCCCTCAACTAAGGGGTGATGAGGGATGGTGGATTGCATGGTGGGAAGATGCCATAGCTTGGACAATGGCCTTCCCACATGACTTTGGCGATTAGATGTTGTTGTGTGAAGTAAAAGGTACAAAGTGGTAAAGGTTGAACTGGAATACTCTTTGCAACAGTTCTAGAATAGAGCTCACATGATGTGGAAAAACAAGTTCGATCTCCAAAACATGGCCACCTTTTGAAAGTTGATGAGTGCCGATTGTCTAGAAGGGCTTTGTTGAGAGTTTGATTGCATTGGCTAAAGTTGAGCAATTGACTTACAAAAGGCTTCTTCAAAAGCCTGAGCCACTAAAGAGGTTGGGGAGAAAATTTATGCATTAAATCCTGTGATTGATAAAATCACTGGACAAGAGCAAATTGAGGAGTGTTTGCCAATCATTACAAAATGGTGTTTCAATCCTGGGGGCCTTCAAAAGAACATGAGTAAGCCATGCAAAAAAATGCTTGGATGTAGTACTACGTTACCACTCATAGGAACGTTTGAGGGCATGCAAGCTGCAAGTAGGCACCGACTTTAGATGAGTTGATAACAACAATCATGGAAATGGTAGAAAATCCCCTAGACTAGATGGGTTTCCATGTGAGTTTGACAAGGCCATTGTAATGTCCTAAAATGGACACTGCTGCTACACCAAATACTGATTATAAGAAATATATAAATAAATAAATTTTAAAGACCATGATATTAAAAGGGGGGAGAAACTATTCACAATATGCACATAAGGGTTGGGGGCACCGACACACCCAAGTTGAGTTGGAATACACTTGCAATTCTTAAAAGATGGAGGAAGACATCTAAAAAATGGCACTTAAAAGAGTACAGATATTTCAGTGATTGATTATAGAATGATGATACAAAAGAGAGGAGGAATCCCCTTTTAATACAAGAAGTTATAAGGGACTTAATAAAGTGTCATTAGTTAGGATCGTTACATGAGGTAGTTATTTTAAACTACTCAATGTATGAAATATAAGGTGCTCGATCCCCCACCCGACCTCATATTTCTTGTTGACCTGTCGATGGGTCAATTGACCTCCATGAGACTTTGGAGAAGCTCTAGTTCTAAATCCCACTAGGATGGAAGATCAACCACCTTTAGGAGATCCTAGAGCTGAGCTCCTTTTGTATAGAGTCTTGTTGCTAAGGTCTATTTGTGCAACCAATCATCTATTTGGAGATTCTCCCTCCCCAGCCTTGGATTTTTAGGAGTGAGGGAACTCTTTGATCTGGGGCTCTTCCCAAGGTTACACAATTTGCTCTCTTGGCTCTAGGTATACTCCAGACGACATCATTAGCCATTGCATTGGCCCCTTTATGGTGATTGATGACTCTGTTGGAGAGCCCTCTTCTTCTTCTTCTCTCTACACCCATTCTACTGCTAGCTCTAGCACACCTTGATGTCTATATTTTTTATGCTCAACATGGTTTTGCATCCACAGTATTTTTATTGGCTAGTTAATTAGCCTAAGTTGCCAGGAAACTTGGGTTCGGGATGGGGGGACCACTTTTTTAAATAGGGGACTTGGGTATGTCAGGGGTACTGTAGACAGATATATATAACTTGGGTACGTTAGGGGTATTGTGTGTGTGTGTATTGCTTTATAAAATATAATACATATGAAATTTAAATAATTTTTATTGTACATATATATTCACGTGCATCCATCAGAATCGAAACCATTACACACAAACATGCAAAGTGTTACCGGACAAACTAGCAGGGCTAGTGTCCGATAGACAAATGTAAGGAGAGTGTGACCACTGTCACCTCAGACACACTTCCAACTTCTTAGGAGCATTGTAACCTCCAAGGGGAGAGCCCTTAGCGTCATAACCTCCAAGGGGAGAGCCCTTATTGCTATTCTGCAAGACACTTAGGCCAACAAAACTATATCTTCTACGCAATTTGGGTACCTCAGGGGTACTGTAGACAGATATATATAACTTGGGTACGTCGGGGGTACTGTGTGTGTGTGTATTGCTTTATAAAATATAATACATATGAAATTTAAATAATTTTTATTGTACATATATATTCACATGCATCCATATGAATCCAAACCATTATACACAAACATGCAAAGTGTTACCGGACAAACTAGCAGGGCTAGTGTCCGATAGACAAATGTAAGGAGAGCGTGACCACTGTCACCTCAGACACACTTCCAACTTCTTAGGAGCGTCGTAACCTCCAAGGGGAGAGCCCTTAGCGTCGTGACCTCCAAGGGGAGAGCCCTTATTGTTATTCCACAAGACACTTAGGCCAACAAAACTATATCTTCTACGCAATTTGTGTTAGTGACCAGTGCCTTAAATCAATTAACTTGAGAATGAAGAAGACACACTATAGAAGACATGGACGTGGTATATGCAACAAGTATATCAACCTCATTAACAAAACATTTGCTCACCATACACATGTAACCATTCAATTAAGTATGTATATTGCATAGATATTCCAATAGTGAACAATCCAACTATAAATCAACAACTTATCCAATCATTCACCATCAAATAGAAGACAACAAAAATATCAGTACAGTAACTTCAACAGTAGCCACCACTTATGATCACAATGTACAACAGTAAGTAGTCTAGTTATGACAGTATTGCAGCAGTAAGGTAATAAAGCAATTATGAAGTGAACTGATATATTCAAACAGTGAACCAATTATATAACAAACCAACTTAACTTGAGGCTTTATCTTCTAGCAGTATAGATCAGTATAGATCTGTCATTAAAGTCTGATATGTGTCATTAATGGCATGTAAATAGAGTTGAATTCAGTCCTTTACAACACCTCTCATTAAACAGTAATTAACATCCACTTTTTACTAACCCTTGATGTTGTTTGTGTTCCCTTTGTTACAGGTTTAGGGCTATCCATGGAGATGGTGACAGTTCGCAATATTGCAGACCTCAGAGTGGGTTTTAAAGAGCAGCAACAGGGTTGCTACAGCCTGTAAAAGGGGGCTGCCAAGGGAGGGTGAGGCCCTTAGGGAAGGAAGGAGAGGACCGTGAGGTTTTAGGAAAGAAGGGAGCAGTTTTAGGGCTATTTTTAGGGTTTTATATTTTTTTTTGGTTTTTAGGGCTTCCTAAAATTTCTCCCTAGAGTTTTTAGGGATAAAAAAGGCAGGCCGAATTTGTAGGAAGGAGGGACGAAATTTTAGGGAGGCCAAATTTTTTATTTTTAGTGTTTTAGACATAAAATTGCAGACCTAATTCTAACCCTAATTCTACCATGAAAATGCAAAATTTACACATGCATATGCAAGAAATTGGGTAAAAGAATGATAACTTAGGGTTTTTTATGGATGAGACCCTTAACCCTAGCCCCAGAGGAAGGTGATTAACCTTCCTCTTGGAGTATTTTCTCCTTGTCTACTAAATTAGGGCTTCTTATAACAACCTCTAGGGTTCGTTATAAGAGCCTAATCTAGGGCAAAATTGGAGATCTAAGGCTAAACTTGGGAAAACCTCCTCTAGGGAGCGTTTTCCACCATGCGACGAGGATATAAGGCAGACAAAAAGGCCCTATTCAGAAAAAATGCAGCCCTAAGGGCACCATTCAATCATTCAAGAAGCAAGAAATTCACCTACCTTTCACCAAGCAAAGCTAAAAAAGGACTAGACTTACTTTTTTTTTAACAGTAACAGAGAAAAGATTATATTTATAAAGCTGTGCACAGCTATTCATTACAGACTTGCAAACAGAGTTTTTAACAGAGCTGAGATGTCAGGACCAGCTAACACTACTAAAACTATCTGCATTACATTATAATCTCTAAGTTTAGTCTTCCTGAAATTGTCCAGCATAGAGCTGGCATACACCTTAACAAACTGACTGCAGAGGAGTTTACAAAAATACATTAACCAAAAGCAAAAATTATATGAAACCTGGGCTAGGCTAGCCTTTCTTCCTGGGCTTGACAGACGAATCGTCCACCCTCAACTGATTTATTTCCTGGTTCACCGTTGTATTCTCGTGTACCCAGCTTCCCTGCGTCGCTCTGAAGTAAACAGCCAAGTCTTCCTGAATTCTATCAACTTTTCCCATTAAGTCTATGATATTTCGTTCCAGGTCATCAATCTTGGAATCCTGGCAGGATAACTGGGTGCAGACGTGCGTTATGACCGACGCCATATCAGAGTTCTGATTCACACTGGAGCAGACCGCCTCGTAAGTTCTTCGAACTGCAAACTTTAAGTCTATCAAGGTTCTGCTTAAGGCAGCAATGGCCGCCCTGATTGACGGCATCGTATCCCAATTAACCGCCTGCGAAAGACGAGGAGCAGAAGGGGTAAGCTCCCAATCCCAATTATCCGCCTGCGAAAGACGAGGAGCAGAAGGGGCAAACTCCCCGAGGGACAAACGGCTCAGAGAATCGGGGAGATGGGGAGGAAGAGCCATCGCGAAAGGAGGAATAGGGAGGGCAGATGGGGGAGTTAAGGAGGCCCCGTGGGAGCTGACACCGGGGGGAAGATCAAGGGGACAGGTGGAGGGAAGGACGGGGAGGCAGATGGAGGAGCGAGTGGATAGGTACGTGGAGGACGAGCTCGGGAATGAATTCGATGAGAGGGGAAGGCCATAGTTTGGCAAAGGGAGTGGATGGTCCCTTAAGGCCAAGTCCCTAACCAAAATCCACAACAAAACTTCAAGGGGCCAAGACATTGGTAAGTTAGGGGATAAAATGAAATCCTAAAACTCCTTTGTGATCCTTAGTTTGCCCAATTGTGAGCGTGATTCCTTGATTTGCCGCTAAGTCCGCCACCCTGTTGTTCTCTCGGAGGATATGGAAGAAGGAGGCCTTTGAAGATAAAGAAATGGTCTTAATTCTTTGCAAATATCTATCTGCTTTTGAGCCTGGCGAGGCATATCCTCTTCGCATGATTTGGATGACGTGCCTAGAATCTCCATAGATTTTGAGATTGGCTATGCTGTAGTTGGAGGCCATTTCTAAGGAGAGGATGAGAGCTAACCATTCTGCCTCATTATTAGTTTTCCTGCCTAATCCCCAAGCAAAGTCTGCGATTTTATTTCCGCCGGGATCAAAAAGAATCCCACCCGCACCTGCCACCCCCAAAAAAGGACTAGACTTACTTGAGCATGTGTTCTTCCAACAATTCTAACATCCACCAAGCATGAGCAAACCGAAGACAACATCCAATTTCATCCACAAGAACAAGAAGAGCCTACTCCAAGAGGTGCGCATCACTTCCAAAGAGCTATCTAGGGTAAAAGAGAAACATATTTTAGTTTTTATCCCATGAGTTATCATTTAGAAATAAAGTGAGGAGTTGTATTTATAGTGTTCTCAACTCACTTTACAAAAATAACCATGCCGACAGGCCAAATGGATGTCAATGTAAAAATATAACATGAAAAAATATAAAATAATCTAAAGATGGCCTAAAGTAGGCTCAAAGTAGGCTACCTGGGGTATTTTCCCCTTAGGTGCCTAAAAACTGCTAAAAATGACTAAAATTGAGCAGAAAGCTTCACTCCGAGAGGTGGACTGAGCAGGGGGGATCGTTATGCCCCATCTAACCCCAATAATGCTGAAAATCCCTCAACGTCCCCCCTCTATAAGCCTGTGGGCCTGGTGACCAAGAATGATGTCATCAAGGAAACTGGACCAAGGAAGGAGGGCGCTCTGCTAGAAAGGGACTAGGATGGGTGCATAAGGTGACTGGAAGGGGAGGCAAGAGCCTCAGAGTTGGAATGTTGTCACTGGTGTAGAAAACAAGTAGGGGGTCATGTGACCCAATGACCCACCCCTAGGAGTTCGGACACCAACCTCAGGGCTACAAGCCCTAGAATGAAGCAGTCAACAATGCCACTAAGCCATAGTACTCCTAAAGGAAGGACCAAAGGGTCCGGTCATAACCACCTCTCAGAAAGTACTGGTAACACCCCATCAAGGTCCTGAAGAAAAAGAATGCCCCCCCTCTCCTTGGGAAACATCTAAAATGTTGAAATATTGTAACTTTTAAGAATATTCTATTTGTACTTTATCCGGAGATGTTTCATTCCTCCGTCGGGACTTTATTGTATATCCAGAGATGTTTATTCCTCCGTCGGGATGTTGTAACTAGGGTTATTAGACTCCCCTAGTGGGGTCGGCCCTGAGTTAATTGTTTAGGGGTTATTAGACTCTCCTAGAAGAAGTTGGCCCAGTTAGGGAAAAAGTCAAGTGAGGTAAAGTATAAGTAGGGATGTGTGATCCTCATTTATCACGCTCACTCACTCATTCACTCACTTGTGAATTGCGCATAGGAGAGAGAGAGATCTGCAAAGGAGGAGAAGGAGCACCTGTTTGGGGTTTACATCTTTGTATTTGTTGGTCATCTGTAATGAGGAAAGCTTCGCTAGGTTTTCTACCCCATGAGGGTTTCTCAGGATAAATCTATGTCTATCTTGTTATTGTGTTTCTTTCAGTGATCCTTATTATTTTTGTTGTGAATTTTATGCTAAACTTAACATGGTATCAGAGCTAGCTTGAATAGGACATTTTCATAAGGTGAAAATACCTCTCTCTCCTCCTTCGGTGAAAATTAGGGTTTCTGCAAAAGTTGGAATTTTTGGAATCTGAGAGCATGGCTGGATGCTCTTCCTCAAAAGCGAAATTCTGAGCCCTAGATCGAAGTTTTTGAGTGGGTAGAACATCGAGATAAGTCAACCCTAGTTTGACTTTTGGACCAGAAAACCCAGTAAACCAGAAAACTGGGAACCTGTGCACCAGTGAACCAGAAAGTTGCGAACCTGTGCACCAGTGAACCATAAAAGTTGCGCACCAGTGAACCAGTAAACCAGAAAATCTGTTGCAGATCTGAATTTCGCTGGTCAAGCTTGAAGGGTGAAAATCTGAAGTTTTCAGAAGTCTAGTACACCAGTCAACTCAATTCAATCAAGCAAATCTCCTGGTAAGGTCAACTTTGCATTTTAAGAATTTTCAATTTTTGGTGACCTCCTAGATAAGATGGCCCCAAGCACTAAGCTTGAGGACAAGTTAGAGGGTATAGAGAATTTTCGGGCATGGAAATATAAGATTGGTCTCATTCTTGAAGAGAATGATCTTGCCCAATACATCAAAGATGAGGTTGCAGAACCTGCGAAAGATGAAGCTAAAGAGAAGTACAAGAAGGATATGATTAGGGCTCTCAAGTTCATCTTCCTATTGATGTTCCTCCCTTCATACATTCTGGCTAGGGCATCATACATTTCCTTTGGGGTCTTCTTGGATGACACTTGGGGAATCAAGTGGTCTTTGAAGAGCACTAAGATGAATCAAGGAGAATCTATTCAAGATTACTTCACAAGGGTCTCTCAGTTCAAGGAACAATTAGAAGCCATTGGAGACAACCTTGATGAAGATGAACTAGTCATGACTGCTCTCAATGGTCTCACTAGACCTTGGGATTCATTCATCCAAACCATGTGTGCTAGAAAAGAAAGCATGAAGTTTGATATTGTATGGGAGGATTGCATTCAAGAAGAGGCTAGAGTAGCCAATAGAGAGGCCCTACTCAAAGAAGATAATCAAGCATTAGCCACCCATACCAAAAGAAGAAGGAATCAATCCAACTTCAAGAGGGAAAGTCACGAGGAGTCTCAACCTCCACAAAGGTTTCAAAAGAATAGAAGAACCATTCCAGAAAGGAATTACTCTTCATTCCAATGTTTCATTTGCCACAAAATACGACACATTGCTAGGGATTGTCCTTCAAGGAAGAAGAAGAAGAAGAGTTTCCACCCCAGAAGACATCAAGCACATCTAGCAGAAGATGATAGTGGAGATGAAGAGGAGGAAAGGCCTCAAAGGAAAAGAGCTAAAGTAGAAGAAGAAGATGCAGAAGAGTATGTTCTATTCTCTGCACTCTTTGGGTCTGTAGCACCTGGAGAAGACATATGGCTTATTGATAGTGGTGCTTCAAAGCACATGACGGGACAAAAGAAAACTCTTTCAAGACTTGAAGAGAAGACCTCTCCACAGAAAGTGTCATTAGGAGATGACTATCAATATCCTATCAAAGGAATTGGTGAAGTAAGCTACAAGCTTGATACTGGAACCCCCATGAAATTGAAGGAAGTGTTATATGTACCAGGTTTGAAGAAGAACCTACTTTCTATCTCAGCATTAGATAAGAAAGGCTATAGGGTTGCATTCATAGATGGACAAGTACTCATGTGGCCCAAAGGAAAATCAATTGAGGATGCAGTTGTTATTGGTGAAGAGGAAGGAGGGCTATATAAAATCAAGGGACATTCAGAAGCAGCCCTTGTTCATGAAGCCACTAGCCCAAGTGAGCTATGGCATAGAAGGCTTGCGCACATCAACTACAAAGCATTGCCCTATGTGAGCAAAGTAGTAACAGGGTTACCAGATTTAAAGGTTGATCATGAAGGCACTTGCAAAGGATGTGCAAAAGGCAAGAATATCAAGAATCCATTTCCAAAAAGTGAAACAAAGACTAAAAGTACTTTGGAATTGATTCATTCAGATGTATGTGGTCTAATGCTCTCCACATCCTTGAGTGGATATGAATATTACCTTACATTTATTGATGACTATTCAAGAAGAGGCTAGAGTAGCCAATAAAGAGGCCCTACTCAAAGAAGATAATCAAGCATTAGCCACCCATACCAAAAGAGGAAGGAATCAATCCAACTTCAAGAGGGAAAGTCACAAGGAGTCTCAACCTCGACAAAGGTTTCAAAAGAATAGAAGAACCATTCCAGAAAGAAATTACTCTTCATTGCAATGTTTCATTTGCCACAACATAGGACACATTGCTAGCGATTGTCCTTCAAGGAAGAAGAAGAGTTTCCACCCCAGAAGACATCAAGCACATCTAGCAGAAGATGATAGTGGAGATGAAGAGGAGGAAAAACCTCAAAGGAAAAGAGCTAAAGTAGAAGAAGAAGATGCAGAAGAGTATGTTCTATTCTTTGCACTCTCTGGGTCTGTAACACCTGGAGAAGACACATGGCTTATTGATAGTGGTGCTTCAAAGCACATGATGAGATAAAAGAAAACTCTTTCAAGACTTGAAGAGAAGACCTCTCCACAGAAAGTGTCATTAGGAGATGACTATCAATATCCTATCAAAGGAATTGGTGAAGCAAGCTACAAGCTTGATACTGGAACCCCCATGAAATTGAAGAAAGTGTTATATGTACTAGGTTTGAAGAAGAACCTACTTTCTATCTCAGCATTAGATAAGAAAGGCTATAGGGTTGCATTCATAGATGGACAAGTACTCATGTGGCCCAAAGGAAAATCAATTGAGGATGCAGTTGTTATTGGTGAAGAGGAAGGAGGGCTATATAAACTCAAGGGATATTCAGAAGCAGCCCTTGTTCATGAAGCCACTAGCCCAAGTGAGCTATGGCATAGAAGGATTGTGCACATCAACTACAAAGCATTTCCCTATGTGAGCAAAGTAGTAACAGGGTTACCAGATTTAAAGGTTGATCATGAAGGCACTTGCAAAGGATGTGCAAAAGGCAAGAATATCAAGAATCCATTTCCAAAAAGTGAAACAAAGACTAAAAGTACTTTGGAATTGATTCATTCAGATGTATGTGGTCCAATGCCCTCCACATCCTTGAGTGGATATGAATTCTACCTTACATTTATTGATGACTATTCAAGAAAGACTTGGATATATTTCCTGAAAGGAAAAGATGAAGTCTTTGGAAAATTCAAGGAATTCAAAGCCTTGATAGAAAATCACTCAGAAAAGAAAATCAAGACACTCAGGACAGATAATGGTGGAGAATATACTTCAAAGGATTTTGAAATCTTTTGCAAAGAAGTTGGAATCAAGAGGGAACTAACCACTTCCTACAATCCTCAACAAAATGGTGTTGCGGAAAGAAAGAATAGAACCATCATGGAAGCAATGAAGACAATGATACATGATCAAGATCTTCTTATGCATTTATGGGCTGAAGCAGCAAGGATGGTAGTCTATGTCCAAAATAGATTGTCTCATAGTGCCCTTGGATTCAAGACTCCAGAAGAAATGTTCATAGGGAAGAAACCTGAGGTAAGCCATCTCAAAATATTTGGGTGCCCTGTATATTTTCACATACCAAAAGAGAAAAGAACTAAGCTGGATCCTTCCGGAAAGAAGGGAATATTTGTTGGGTATTGTGAAACATCCAAAGCATTCAGAATATACATCCCAGGATTCCATCACATGGAAATTAGTAGAGATGTAACATTTGATGAAGAAGCTGTTCTCAAAAGATGTGGAAAGAGCCAGTGTGAAGAAGTATATGAAGAAGATACACCTCCTAGAAATACAGAAGCTGTTTCCTTCCCTGAAGAAGAAACACTAGAAGACCATGATATGATAGAACCTCAAGAACCCCCACCTATGAACATATCACGGAAGAGAAAGCCAGCATGGGCAAGAGAAATTATACAAGAAGCAGAAAGATATGGAGCTCCAGAAGGCTCCACTAGAGCAAGCAAGAAACCAAAGCCATTTTCTAGCTATGTGGCTTTGATGTGTGATCTTGTAGATCAAGAACCTACTAGTTATGAAGAAGCAGTTCATAAGAAAGAATGGGTAGAAGCAATGATGGAGGAATACCAGTCAATAATGAAAAATGATGTTTGGGATATAGTTCCCAAACCAAAAGACAAAAGTGTGGTATCCTCCAAATGGATATACAAGATAAAACATGCTGCGGATGGTAGCATTGAAAAGTATAAGGCAAGGTTTGTGGCCAGAGGATTCTCTCAGAAAGAGGGAATTGACTATGAAGAAACATTTGCACTAGTTGCAAGGTACACTTCCATTAGAACCATCATGGCACTTGCATCTATGATGAAGTGGAGATTATACCAAATCGATGTGAAGACAGCCTTCCTGAATGGTGTGATTGAGGAATAAGTGTACATAGAACAACCACAAGGATTTCAGGTTGAAGATAGAAGAACTCACTATGTAAGTTGAAGAAAGCTCTGTACGGGTTGAAACAAGCTCCTAGCGCTTGGTACAGAAGAATTGATAGCTTCTTGACAAGCTTGGGCTTTACCAAAAGTAAAGTTGATCCTAACCTTTACCTTAAGGTTATGGATGATGAACTTGCCATACTATTGTTGTATGTGGATGATCTATTTCTGACAGGAAATGAGAAATAGATCATGGAAAGCAAGAAGAAGCTAGCTACAGAATTTGAGATGAAAGATCTCAGATTGATGCATTACTTCCTAGGTCTGGAAGTATGGCAAGGCCCAGAAGGAATCTTTCTCAATCAGTGAAAGTATGCTGTGGAAATCTTGAAATTATTTGATATGTTGGAATGTAAAGCCATGGCCACTCCCATGGATACCAACTTAAAGTTGTTGGCTAATGAATCGTCAGAATTAGTGGATATGACTCGGTACAGATAGATTATTGAGTCGTTGATGTATCTGACGAATACCAGACCAAATATATGCTTTGCTGTGAATACCCTGAGTCAGTATCTAGTTGAGCCTAGACGTGTTCACCTGATAGTTGCAAAGCATGTGACGAGGTACCTAAAAGGTACGATAGACTTAGGTCTATATTATCTTGGAGATAATGATTTCAGATTGTATGGATATACAGATGCAGATTGGGCTGGAAGTGTCTCAGACAGAAAGAGCACATCGGGTGGATGTTATTGTCTGGGATCTGCTATGATCTCATGGTTTAGCAGGAAGTAGTCCAGTGTGGCTCTCAGCACAGCTGAAGCGGAATATATAGCAGCTTGCTCTGCTAGTTGTGAAGCTATATGGCTTTGGAAGTTGTTATCAGGACTATTTGACTTAGAGATGGACCCCACTGTGATCTTGTGTGACAACCAGAGTTGTATCAAGATGACTGAGAATCCAGTGTTCCATGATAAGTCAAAGCACATAGAGATTCGATATTTCTATATACGGGATATGGTGCAGAAAGGAGCTATAAAGCTAGAGTATGTGAGCACTGACGAACAAGTCATTGATGTATTGACCAAACCTCTGTCTCGAGTAAAGTTTGAGTATTTCCGAGACAAGCTTGGTGTAGTTTAGAAGGACCCTCCTCGAAAGGGGGAGTGATTTGGTCGATGATGATATTTGGATACTGGTATTGATGTGGATACCTGTATCGATGATGAGATTGCCTATATCGACGGTAAGGTCGATGATGAGGATACTTGTATCGATGATGAGGATACCTGTATTGATGACGTGGATACTTGTATCGATGATGAGGTTACCTGTTCCGACGATGAGGTTGATGATGAGGTTACCTGTTCTGATGATGAGGTCGATGAAGTGGTACTTAGACTTTGTCTAAGAGGACTAGTGGGATTGATCATCCCTAGACAGTGATCCCGTAATTCCGAAAGGAAGGATAGTCTTAAATATTGATCCTTAGACTAGAATCCCGTAATTCTGAAAGGAAGGATTGTCTAAGATGTGAGTAGTGGAAAAGGATCCCGTAATTATGAAAGGAAGGATCGTCCAAGTGTGGTAGCTCTGTAAAGACTGGGTCCCGTAATTCCAAAAGGAAGGATTGTCTGAGCATTACCAGAGTTGATGGACTAGAATCCCGTAATTCCGAAAGGAAGGATTGTCCATGGTCCCGTAATTCGGAAAGGAAGGACTGTACATGATCCCGTAATTCCGATAGGAAGGATCACCAGAGTTGATGGACTAGAATCCCGTAATTCCGAAAGGAAGGATTGTCCATGGCCCCGTAATTCCGAAAGGAAGGATTGTACATGATCCCGTAATTCCGAAAGGAAGGATCACCAGAGTTAATGCACTAAAATCCCGTAATTCCGAAAGGAAGGATTGTCCATGGTCCCGTAATTCCGAAAGGAAGGACTGTACATGATCTTGTAATTCCGAAAGGAAGGATCACCAGAGTTGATGGACTAGAATCCCGTAATTCCGAAAGGAAGGATTGTCCATGGTCCCATAATTCCGAAAGGAAGGACTGTCCACGATCCCGTAATTCCGAAAGGAAGGATCATGTGTGTTGCAGATTATGATGCTGTTGATCGAGAGATCCAGATGATGCTGTTGATCGGGAGATCTAGACGATGAGGTTGTTGATCGAGAGATCCAGATGATGATGTTGATCAGAAGATCCAGATGATGATGCTGCTGTAGCTGATCAAGTGCTGCAGAAGATGAAGACTTAGTATTGACGATGTTGATGATCCAATATTTATTATGTTCCAGTAATTGGTTGAGTTACTGATGATGATTGAAGAAAGCTTCCAATGATTTATAGATGTATTGTGTATGATGTTGATGACTCCTTGCTCCTGCAGATGTTGTTAGAATATCCTTCTCGTTAAGGGGGAGTGTTGAAATATTGTAACTTCTAAGAATATTCTATTTGTACTTTATCTGGAGATGTTTCATTCCTCCGTCAAGACTTTACTGTATATCCGGAGATGTTTATTCCTCCGTCAGGATGTTGTAACTAGGGTTATTAGACTCCTCTAGTGGGGTCGGCCCAGAGTTAATTGTTTAGGGGTTATTAGACTCTCCTAGGAGAAGTCGGTCCAGTTAGGGAAAAAGTCAAGTGAGGTAAAGTATAAATAGAGGATGTGTGATCCTCATTTATCACACTCACTCATTCACTCACTTGTGAATTGCGCATAGGAGAGAGAGAGATCTGCGAAGGAGGAGAAGGAGCACCTGTTTGGGGTTTACATCTTTGTATTTGTTGGTCATCTATCTTGAGGAAATCTGTGTCTATCTTGTGATTGTGTTTCTTTCAATGATCCTTATTATGGTCTTGTTGTGAATTTTATGCTTAAACTTAACATAAAAGTGCGCTGGTACTGGTACCACGTAACACAAAGTTTCTCATGTATATAGCTGTTAAATTTTGAGTATTAATTCACAATACTATAGGATCTTTGCTGAGAGAATAACATCTACAGTATATCAATGCATGACAATCATAATATGACAAGCATCACAAGCATCACAAGAATCAAAAGCATAGAGACAAGAGACACAGAGTTTTCGTGGGGAAAACCCTAAGGTGAAAAACCCCACAACTTCCTCAGAGATAGAGAGAGCAATGGCTCAACCAAAATACAACCAAATAACACTGAGATAGTCTCCTAGCAGATGATCCTCCTCCTCCTCACTAGTGCGCCACTTTCAGATAGAGAGTGAGTTACTTTTCCGAGTGAGTAAAATAGAGATCTCCTATCTCTATTTATACTCACCTTTTTGCCCAGTGACCTACTGGGGCCGACTTGTCTACTTAGATACATCCACATTATATTATATATAATTCCGGGCCGACCCCAAATGGTGGTCTAATAACCCATCGGCAAGTACACACACTTGCGACACTTGTCAATCCACATGACGACACTTCCTTATAGAGGAATAACACATCTCTTATAAGGGTACAATAAATATATATAAAATATAAAGATGAAATACATTCCGAAGTTACATATACATCAACACTCCCTCTTAACTAGGAAGGTATTTCTCGACACAGATCTGCTAGACAAGTCTTCTTCTCTAGATCATCGTCATCGATGCATCGTCATCATCATTGTCACTGCTGCTGCTATCTCAACCAATCTCTGACTCTACTCGTCATAGGAAGTTCTACACAGCCAGTCCTTTTTCATACTGGATGTAGGCCCGCCATCTGCAGGTCTTCATCATCACTGGCCATACTGTGGAATCCTCAGGACTCATTACGTGCGTCACAAAACCTGGCTGCAGCATCCCAGGCTATTATGAGCACATAGCTCTACCTGTAGGATCTCCCAGGAGCACATTACATGTGACCCAACACAAAACCTGGCTGAAGCATCCCAGGCTGTTACGAGCACACGGCTCTACCTGTCGGATCTCCCAGGAGCACATTACATGTGATCTCACCACAAAACCTGGCTGAAGCATCTGAGGCCTTTTTCATCCTGTCCAGATCTCCCAGGAGCAAATTACATGTGGTCATGGCAAAACCTGGCTGAAGCATCTGAGGCCTTTTTCATCCTGTCCAGATCTCCCAGGAGCAAATTACATGCCATAGGACAAAACCTCGCAAGAGCATCTGCCAGATATCCCAGGGCACCGAATTACATGCCATAGGCAAAACCTCGAAAGACTATCTGCAGATCTCCCAGGGCACAAATTACATGTCCTTCCAAGCAAAACCTCGCAAGAGCATTTGCCAGATGTCCCAGGGCACCGAATTACATGCCATAGGCAAAACCTCGAAAGACCATCTGCAAATCTCCCAGGGCACAAATTACATGCTTACTTGCACAACCTGATCCACGGCCACAAAGTATCATCTGATACTCATCAAACATCATCCTGATGTACACATGATCATCTTGATCATCATCACTGCAACATCCTGATGCATGTCATCTGGAGAAGCTCGTCATCCACGATCATCCTGATCATACAATGCATCCATCTGATGCACACCAAGTATCCATCTGATACATACATAGGTAAATGATCCACACAATGTATCCATCAGCATACATGATCTATCTGATCATACAAAGATACATGATCCACACAATGTATCCATCAACATACATGATCTACCTGATCATACAAAGATACATGATCCACACAATGTATCCATCAACATACATGATCTACCTGATCATACAAAGATACATGATCCACACAATGTATCCATCAGCATCCAACATGATGCGTACATACAAAATACATACACATGATCCAACCGATCATATCCAGCATCCAACATGATGCTTATACAAAAAAACACATGATCCAACCGATCATATCCAGCATCCAACATGATGCGTACATACATACATATAATGATCCAACTGATCATATCCAAGCAGAAACCAGAACATCATCCTGATGCTCATCATCCAGCGCTTACATCCACAGCCATGTGAAGGATCCCCCTTCCAACATGCTTGGAATGGCTTCAACAAATGTGTCCATCACTTCTTCCTCGAAGTATCCTCGATCTGAAGCACGCCAAGCCTCTCTCTGAAGTACTCGAACTTCACCCTGGCTAGTGGCTTCGTCAGCACATCTGCAATCTGCTCGTCCGTCGCAACATACAGGAGCTTCACAGCTCCTCTCTGCACCATATCCCTGATATAGTGATATTTGATCTCTATGTGTTTCGACCTGTCATGAAACACTGGGTTCTCGGATAGCTTCACACAACTCTGGTTATCACAGAAGATACCAGTAGCATCCAGCGGGAGATCAAATAACTCAGACAGTAGCTTCCGTAGCCATACTGCCTCACAACTAGCTGAACAGGCTGCAACATACTCAGCCTCAGCTGTACTCGGTGCTACGCAGGACTGCTTCCTGCTAAACCAAGAGATCACACCTGATCCCATATTGAAGCAACACCCAGATGTGCTCTTCCTATCTGCAGCACTACCAGCCCAATCTGAATCAACATAACCCTGCAGGTTAAACTTTTGATTCGCTTCATACTTGAGCCCATAATCCACTTTACCCTTCAGGTACCTCAGAACATGCTTTACAGCAACCAGGTGAACACTCCTCGGATCCGTCAGGAACTGGCTCAATGTGTTCACATCAAAGCAAATGTCTGGTCTCGTGTTCGTCAGGTACATCAAGGACCCAATCATCTGACGATACATAGAGACATCAACTGGCTCAGATGAAGCATCACATAAAAGCTTCAGATTCGATGCCATAGGTGTGGCCATGGCCTTGCAATCCATCATCCCAAATCTCTTCAGGATATCTACTGTGTACTTCCCTTGACCAAGGAAGATCCCACCTGCATTCTGCCACACCTTCATACCTAGGAAATAGTGCATCATTCCCAAATCTTTCATATCGAATTCAGCGGCAAGCTTCCTTTTAGTATCTGCAATCAGTCTGTCATCTCCTGTTACAAATAAGTCATCTACATACAGGAGTAGAATCACATGATTCCCTTCCTCAACCTTGTAGTAAAGGTTGGAATCTGCTTTACTCTTGGTAAAGCCCAAACTAGATAGGAAACTGTCCATCCTACCATACCAAGTTCTGGGAGCTTGCTTCAAGCCATACAAGGCTTTCTTCAGTTTGCACACATATGACTCCCTGTCATGTATTTCAAAACCAAGTGGCTGTTCCACATATACTTCCTCTTCAACTATACCATTCAAGAAAGCAGTCTTGAGATCCATCTGGTGTATTTTCCATTTCATAGCTGCAGCCAGGGCAAGTACTGTTCTGATGGAAGTATACCTGGCTACAGGTGCAAAAGTTTCTTCATAATCTATTCCCTCTTTCTGAGAGAATCCACGAGCTACGAATCTTGCTTTGTATTTCTCCACACTGCCATCTGCAGCATGTTTGATTTTGAAGATCCATTTAGAAGTCACAACAGACTTCTCTTTAGGTCTTGGGACAACATCCCAAACATCATTCTTCATTATTGATTGGTATTCCTCAACCATGGCATCCTTCCATTCTTTCTTTTCTGCTGCTTCTTCATAACTGGAAGGCTCTTTGTTCATAATGTCACAGAGTAAAGCAACATAGCTGGTCTGTGATCTGGTTCTTTTCTTTGCTCTGTGTTCTTCTTCTGGAATACCAAATATTTCTGCATCTTGAATGAGCTCTCTAGCCCATACAGGTTTCCTCTTGTGAGAGTTATCCTCACGGGGTGGATCTATAGGTTCTTGTGGATCTTCAAACTCACGAACAGCTTCTGGAATTGCTTCAGTCATGGGAGTGTCCTGAAATCTTGTTTCCTTAGGTTCTTCATAAACTTCAGTAGGTGCCTTCCTTGATTTGATGAATGCCGAGTTTTCATCAAATGTTACATCCCTACTGACATCAATCTTCTTGAACCCTGGAAAGTATATTCTGTAAGCCTTCGAGCTTTCACAGTAACCCACAAAAATACCCTTCTTTCCTGAAGGATCTAGTTTAGTCCTCTTTTCCTTTGGGACATGAGTGTACACTGGACAACCAAATATTTTGAGATGACTGACTTCAGGTTTCTTACCAGAAAAGACCTCTTCTGGTGTCTTGTTGTCTAATATCTTGTGGGGTGTTCTGTTCTGCACATATACAGCTGTTCTAGCTGCTTCTGCCCATAGATGCATAGGAAGATCCTGGTCATGCAACATTGCCCTTGCTGCTTCCATGATAGTTCTGTTCTACCTTTCTGCAACACCATTCTGTTGAGGATTATAAGGAGCAGTCAACTCCCTCTTAATCCCTGAATCACTGCAAAGCTTCTTGAAGTCACTTGAGGTGAATTCTCCACCATTGTCGGATCTGAATGTTTTGATCTTCTTGTCAGTTTGATTCTCCATCAAGGTTTTGAATTCCTTGAATTTATCAAGCACCTCATCTTTGCCCTTCAAGAAGTATACCCAAGTCTTCCTGGAGAAGTCATCAATAAATGAGACATAGTAAACATACCCACTCAGGGAACTGGATGACATAGGACCACATACATCTGAGTGGATGATTTTCAGGATGTCTTTTGCCTTGCTTTTACTGCTTGGGAAAGCCTTCTTAATGTTCTTACCTTTTGCACATCCTTTGCAAACACCTTCATTTTTGGTCTTGATTTCAGGAAGACCCTCTACTGCCTTGCTTGCAATTGGAAGTGCTCTATAGTGCATGTGAGCAAGTCTTCTATGCCAAAGTTCACTTGGCTCCATGGATTCATGCACCATGGCATGTTCAGGTTGTCCCTTCAATTTATACAAGCCTCCCTCTTGCTCTCCAATTACTACTACATCATCTATGGTCTTTCCCTTTGGCCACATTAGGACTTGGCCATCCACAAATGCAACCCTCATACCTTTTGCATCTAATGCAGAAATGGAGAGTAAATTCTTCTTGAGCCCAGGTACATAAAGTACTTCCTTCATCTTCAGAGATTTTCCAGAATCTAGGTTGTAGGAGGCTTCACCACTTCCTTTGATTGGGTATTGATAATCATCCCCAAGTTTTACCTTATGGGGTGATTTATGTTCAGATAGGTTCACAAAAGATTCTTTGAACCCAGTCATGTGTTTGGAAGCCCAACTATCAATCAACCAATCATTACAACCATGGGAGATGGTACCTGTGAGAGCAGAGATTAGAACATACTCTTCTTCACTTGATGAGTCATCATTACTATCACTTTCTGCCCTAGCCTTCTTCTTTGGAGGTTCATCATCTTCGGCAGCATGAGCATGAAACCTTCTTTTGCCACCCTTCTTCTTCTTGTTGGAGATGTTGTTGTCCTTCTTGTTCTTGGGACAATTTATGGCAATATGTCCTTTCTCATTACAGGTGAAGCATACTCTTCTTTCTTTGAAGTGATGTGAAGATCTCTTGGAGTGAGATGGCTCTTTCTTGAACTTTCCTTTCCTGGTGTGGGCTGTGAGAGCTTGATCTTCATTCCCCATCTTTTCTTCTCGTGCCACAAGCCTTGCTTCTTCTTGTGAGCATTCTTCCCGTAGTCTACTGAAAGAGATCAACTTCTTCCTTGCACAAATTCCTTGGATAAAGGAATCCCATGACCTGGGTAGGCCATTTAGAGTGGTCATCACCACTTCACCATTCTCCACCATTTCATCCACTGCTTCTAGTTGTTCCTTGATCTGGGAGACCCTTGAAAAATAAGATTGAATGGTTTCTCCATTCTGAAATTTCACTGCTTTCAATTGGTTCCGCAAGGTCATCTTCTGATTTATGTTCTTTCCTTCAAATAGCTTGGTCAAAGATTCAGACATCTCCTTGGGTGTCTTAAGAGAAGACACATGGGGTATGAGATGGTCTATGATAGAATCAGCAATGATTCTCTTTGCCTTGACCAAGTTCTTCTTGTGTAATGCCTTGGCTTCTTCATCCTCTGGGATAGGGATGTCTTCTTTCACATATGAGTCCAAATCATTCTCTTCCAGGATTAACCCAATCCTATACTTCCAGGCTCGGAAGTTATCAGCCCCTTCAAGCTTATCCTCAAGCTTGGTGTGGAGAGACATCTTTAAGAGTACTTCAAATGGAAATAGAAAAGATTTAGGACTTACCACTTGAAGTGCTGAAAACTGGATCTGGTCCCGGATTAGGGTTTGTCAGAGAAACCCTAAAAATTCAAAATGTGAATTTCAAAATTCCGAAAGGATAGAAAGATGCGCCTTGGAGAGCTGATCAGCCTAGTACATTCATAATTTAAGATCAGCAAAGTCTTGCCCTTCAAAATTGCCTTTTTGTCCTCCCGGGTTCACTAGGGAGAGCCCTGAATTAGGGTTTGAGTTTCCCGGAGATCTACCTAGCCAAAAATCTCGATCCAAAGCTCTAACCTTCGATTTTTGCAAGGAGCTTCCAGCTGTGCCTTCAGTTTCCAGAAATTCCTATTTTTGTGGAAACCCTAATTTTTAGGGCCAAATCTGAAAATGCTCGGAACTGAATTCTGATTGGACAGATAGATGCGCCTTGATGAGTAGATCCAATCTACTATACTGAATTTCAAAAATCTGTGGAGAGAAACCCAATAAACAAGGAATACAAGCTTCCGTCATTGCAAAATGTCTTCTTCTCAGTTAAGCTCTGATACCATGTTAAATTTTGAGTATTAATTCACAATACTATAGGATCTTTGCTGAGAGAATAACATCTACAGTATATCAATGCATGACAATCATAATATGACAAGCATCACAAGCATCACAAGAATCAAAAGCATAGAGACAAGAGACACAGAGTTTCCGTGGGGAAAACCCTAAGGTGAAAAACCCCACAACTTCCTCAGAGATGGAGAGAGCAATGGCTCAACCAAAATACAACCAAATAACACTGAGATAGTCTCCTAGCAGATGATCCTCCTCCTCCTCACTAGTGCGCCACTTTCAGATAGAGAGTGAGTTACTTTTCCGAGTGAGTAAAATAGAGATCTCCTATCTCTATTTATACTCACCTTTTTGCCCAGTGACCTACTGGGGCCGACTTGTCTACTTAGATACATCCACATTATATTATATATAATTCCGGGCCGACCCCAAATGGTGGTCTAATAACCCATCGGCAAGTACACACACTTGCGACACTTGTCAATCCACATGACGACACTTCCTTATAGAGGAATAACACATCTCTTATAAGGGTACAATAAATATATATAAAATATATAGATGAAATACATTCCGAAGTTACATATACATCAACAATAGCAAGAGTGCATACAACTAAAAGAACATTGAGTGCAATCCATATCTAACCCAAAATACATAAACAAAGAGGCTCTAAATGGCCTGTAGAGTCCAAAAAATTCTATGCGACAACAAATAATTACATATCATTAAAATCATTACCTATATTAGGATCTTATTCATTAATAGCACCCTCTGCTCCCCTCCTCTAGGTTCTAGCCCTTGCCTCTACCTCGAATCTCGAAGTTGGTTCTCCAAGGACATTAGTGAACACCCTACAATTTTGATGAAACTTCCTAATCCAAGGGTTAAAATAATGTAGAAAAAGATTCCCATGCTTAATAAGTGATTTTGTTTGACAAAAGGGTACATTTTTATTAAGGTCATGATAGAGGAGTTCAACAATCAGCACCACCAACATCAAGGTACAAAGAGAGGTTCATGTGCTTGATTAAATGCCAATCCCTTACCCTCATTCATGATAGAATCTTGTGGAAACGTTGTAATCCTGAAATCCTGAATACTGTTAACTGTTAAGTCCATTGAATTTTGGATGGGATCTAAAATTCTACTTTTTGCATATGAAGTTTGATGAGGTTAGAACCACTCTAAAGCATCCTGAAACAATTAATGTTAATGTTAAAAATTTAAGTAAAAGGATAGAAATTGAAAGATAAGGAGAATGTAAGTAAAATGATAGAAAATGAAAGATAAGGAGAATGCCACATTACCATTCAATATTACTGACTTTGATCTCACTTGTACAAAACTGGTCCCTAGGCGGCCCTCGACGTCCCAAAAATCGGGGTACCTCATCTCCTCTGCCATCAACATCCCCCGATTTCATCTCAGACGTCTTGAGTTCGTGGGTGGAGTACCCGGCTCGGCAGGGTACGTATGGGACATCCCCAACCCCGTACCCGGGACATGGGGACACAAACCCAATGCGGGGATGTGAACCCTACCCCCAGGTTCAGGTACCCATGCTACATAGTAATTAGCTCTTTTATTTCCTTTTGATAAGAGTGGTGATAGGAGCTGCTTTCACACCCCCTCTGTGTATTTGCACTAGCTGTGTAATATTGAGTCTCGTTGACGTAATTATTGTATTATTCATTGGTCATTAATAAAATGACCATATCTCATCTACCATATTGTATGAAGCAACTACATTATAATAAAACATTATTATCCACCTCTCCCTGTGTTTATTTATTTATTTTTGAGAAATACTTCATATGTTTAGAAGGAATTATCTACAACCATGCCCACTTGAGGGATTTGAACCCAGGTCTCCTGTTAATACAAGCTTGATCACCTCATTGCTTGCCATTAGACCACACTATTTTTGTATTCAGTTTTATAACAGTATTCTCTAGTTGAAGTTATTATGAGTTAACCTTAATAGAACGCTTAACAGATTGGCATGCTAAAGCAAAGTTTCTAGACTTTGCTATTCCAAAATAACTGATCACAAACAATGTTTTTTTTTTCAAATTTGAGCAGAAGTTAACTTAATCCTCAACAATATTCAGTTTGAACTTTTGAAGCCACGTCAGATCTGATCTTAATTAATTTCCCTGCATTAAACTGCTTTATGGGGGACGGGTGGATGGGTGTTGCAGTATTAACAGTTCAATACTAGAGTCCAAAGTTTATTATAAAGTCACCTCATATATAAAGTCACCCTATATTAAGTGACTTAATAAAGTGGTATTAGTTGTAATAATAGTATCATTAGTTAGAGTAGTTAGGTGAAAGAGGTATTATAAACCACCTGATGAATGAAGTATAAGGTACTTTCATATTGTATGAAGCTATTCCATATATAATAAAATGTTATATTCCACTCTCTCTATGCATTTTTGTATTCAGTTATATAAAACTATTCTCTAGTTGAAGTTATTATGAATTAACCTTGTTGAAAAACTAGATGTATGAATGAATTTTTTTAAATTTTTGTGTAGCATATATCATTCATAAGCATACACCTACATAAGTAAGGATCACTGAAAGTAAGACAATCACAAAGAGAACACAAGATTACCCTAGGAAATCCTCTTGGGGTAGAAAACCCAGCCAAAACTTCTCTTTTGATTTCTGAACAAAGTGCAATAGCAGTACAAGACTTTGGACTAACAACTTTAACTTGGAGTGCTGAAACAATATCTCTCTTTCAGCACTTTTACTAACAGAACTGATAACACACTTACAGACATTGTAGCAGACTTATGGTAGACCCAGTAGCAGCACTAGATCTCCCTCCTTGTAGCAGAAGACACTGTAGCAGCACTAGGTTTCCCTCCTTGTAGCAGACTGTAACAGCAGTAACACTCTTGATAATTGGCAGCCTTATAACAACAGAGTTCTTCTCCAAAAATTGTGTCTCCAAGTGATGGGGATTAGCCCCTTTTTATACTTGGGTTTGATTGCCCTAAGCAGCCCCCTAGGACCGCCCTAAGCTGGCCTCTAAGCAGCCCTTGACACTTGGCATTAGCCTTTTGGCACTTGGCATAGGCTTGACACTTGGTATGAACCTTTTGACACTTGGCATGTGCTAATGACACTTGGTCATAAAGTTAACACTTGGCCTGAGCCTTTTGACACTTGACGAGTGTCATTAGCTTGACACTTGGCTTGAGCCTTTTGATACTTGGCATGAAATACTTTTTATGTACATAATTTAATTACATCAAAAAATAGATTCCAAAGCTATATATTTCAACAAAGCTGAATAAAAAGGTTAACTGATTGGCTAGCTAAAGCAAAGTTTCTAGACTTCGCTATTTCAAATTAACTGAAATTATGAAGGAGCACAAATGTATTATTTTCAAATTTGAGCAGAAGTTAACATAATCCTCAAAACATGCAGTTTGAAGTCACTTCAAATCTGATCTTAATTAACCTGCCTGTGAAACTGCGTCAGATCTTATCTTAATTAATCTACTTGTGCAAAGTAGCTCATGGAGTTATCATTTTCTAATTTATTGTTTATTATAATCTAAAGGATTCTCCTTTGAGCAATACAGATAACTGTTGGGTATTTTAATTCTGTTCTTTTTGTGCAAATGTTTTCAGTTGCTGTCATGAAGCAAATTTAGCTGAATGGTTACTGCCTGGAATCAAAGTTTGGTTAAAGTGACCAAAAAGAATGCACAGCAATCACTTACATTCCTAGTAAAGTGTTGTGCCATTTTATGGAGAATTGGGCAGCCTAGGTTTCTTGTGGCACAGTTACTTCTTTCAGCTCAATTTCAGCTCTATTGGATTATATAAGGACATTGGCTCTCCATCAAAGCCCCATTAGGGATTATGAATTGAAGTAATTAAATATTTTGTAAGGGAGACCTGTCGTCTGGAAGCTAGGAGGTGACTATTTGATATGGATTTTGTGAGGGATAATCAATGAAAGCTGATTCACTGTTTTTTCTTCTCCTTGCAAATAAAACCTTAGGGGGCCTGCAAAATTCTTTCTTCTAAAAAATTCTCATCGAATAAATTTGTTTTCAGCTGCTAACAAAATAATGACTACAACCATAAGTGACAACCTTAGGTCCCAAAAGTTTCCCCTCAATCTTGTCCTTGATTAGCTGTGTTTCATCCTTTAGAGCTGTTAAGTAACCTGCTTTACTGTAAAATGAACTTCTGTCCCTGATTTTACACTATATTAGACTGCTAAAATAATAATTCTTTGCATATGCACTAAACTAAATTGAACAAATTAGTCACTTTTACAAATTTTGAAGCATTAATGCATCTGGTGGAATATATCCAAAGTATATTACAATATGGTAGAAGGTGACAAGGAATATAAATATAAATTTTTTGTCAATTGTCCATGGGATTGGTTAAGGTTACAACTTGCACACAACTTAACAACTATGTTTTAATTTCCTCAACATCCGATCTGAATTAATGTGCCTGTGAAACCATTTTGGTTCTTATTGTAGTTAGTCTTCTTGTGCAAAGCAGGTCTTAGTCTTCTTGTGCAAAGTAGGTCTTGGAGTTATCATTTTTAACTTTCGACAGATTATTGTTTATCATAATCTAAGGATTCCTCTTTTTGTGCAAATGTTTTCAGTAGCTGTGATGAAGCAAATTGGCTGAATGATTACCAGTTGATATTTGAGTTTGGTCAAAGTGATCAAAATAATACACAACAACTACTTCTAAATTCCTAGTATTGTGTCGTTGTATGGAGAGTCGAGACTAGGGCAGTCTCTCGTTTGTCTAAAATATTCATTTTCTTCAACTCGATTTCAACTCTAGATTGTTACAATATTGTGGCAACAAGGCTTTAACCTTTCAGTTTATCCTTTTTCACATCACATATGCAGGTGTGTGCCTTTTTATGGGATCCTGGTCATGAAAATGTGGAGATGGGATTTACAGATTAATCCTTTTTGGCAAATTATCATAGTACAATGTTCTTGTTTTGATGGATTAAATGCCAATGTTAACAGTGCCGAACTTTTATTTCCTAGTAGAAAATATGATAAACTGACTTTATTGCTTTTATTCTTACATCCGTTCTCAAGTGGACTTCTTGAAAACAAATGGACAGGAGATTTTTTATTTAATAAATTGAAATACAAAAAACAACTGTCATACTCTTTGAGATGTTAGATGTTGCCTTTGCTGGTAATACTTTGAAATATACTGTCTTGTTTTTGTATGCATAGAACCATCATGTATTTTGGATGAATGTGATACTGTTGTGAGTCGGGATGCTTTAGCCCTTGCAATTGATGTTTGGAGTAACTTTGGACCATAGTTGTGAGTGTGAGAGGTATGAGGATTTGCACGTTTTTTCCAATCAATATGTTTTGATGTTTCAGATATGGCATAAAGAGTTATGTAAATATTTGCGTACTTTACATGTACTTTGTACATGTGGTTTAACCTTAAATCTAGAGTTTGTTTTTCTTTTTTTGTTGTATTATCATGTTTCAAGGGTGATGCACTTGAGGGAAAGGTTTTCAAATTCCGACCGTTTTTATGTGAGTGGATTGATTATGTTATAAATTAGACTTGAATGTGGTCTTAAGAGGATGAGCACATGGAATTATATATTGGAAGAATCTGCTAGAGTTAAGCTGTGGCCCAGCCAAACTAGAGATGTTAAAATGTATTTGGTAATTGTGTTTGTGTTAAATTTGGTTACTTTTGCAGTCAAACTCGTCTCTGAATAATTTCCATTTTATCTGTTTCTTTGTTTGGTGGTTCAGTGCTTTTTGAAGCATTATGAATCAAAGTTTCTAGAATATCATTTTTTGATGTGTTTCTTTTGTCAGGAAAAGGAGGACCTGGAATGGGCGCTTTTGGTAGGATGATATTGGCTCTTTAGTGCTAGAGTGGGTCAACATTTTGTCATGTGCTCACTTGGAAGGATTGAAAGAGATGCTAAAATCTACATAATGAGAATCTACAACAACTGGTTTACATTCTTCATATAAAAAGAAAAGTCAAAGTTAAATGTTTGTTTAGATTGTAGAAACTGTTATAGCTCCAAGAGTACTTATTCTATTTGTGGCTTATGGAGAGGATCTGTTTGATGACTTCATTTTGGAACTCTTGTTAACCAGAAGACCATAGTAAAATTTCAACAGGGAATGTGTCCGTATGATGTGAAGAGGATACTGTGCAGTTTTTTCTCAAATTTTCAATTCAAATTTCTTAAAACCAAGAAAGAAGGAGCATGGGTGCTTTATGTTGCTGTCCAAGTCCGGAAGATCTGGAAGAGTACACCTATCCCCATGGATGCATATATCAACATTGCTGCTGTCTGAGGTGTTGCATGAACCGAATTCTCAACATGGTATGCCAGTAAAACCATATATTCCAAATGTACTCTAACAGCTCCTGGGGAATTCTTCTTGTCTTTCTTTGATATTGATGGAGCTGTCTCTGCATTGCTTGTTTCATTCCAATATCTTCAAGACCTTGTATCTAGCCTAGCTTTGCTGAATTATAACATTTTTGATATGTAAATGGTCCATTTGTTTGGGTCATAATGAGTCAACTACACATCTGTTCTATTGAGGAATTTGTTTATTTAGAAAGGTGTATCCCCTTTCTGTGTTTCTTTTGCACTCCCGTGGATCTAATGAAGTAAGAAGAGGTAATAGTTAGGATATGATCTCGTAGCTTTCTTGGAGGAGCAAACAGGGAGCAATGGTGTTAATATTAGATATATTATGCCTTATGTGACCATGATATAACATGTGACAAATAGTATTAAGGCTAATTAGATTGTTTAATCATGATAACCATCTTAGCGCACTATAAATTATGGGATGTGTGAATAGATAGGTGAGAGAATGATACATGTGTTTGGTACATCAGTAGTCTACCTCAGGTAAACCTGCGGTGTAATTGCTGCAGCATTATTAATATAATAGGACATTTATTATTCTCTCTGTCATATCTTGTGTTTATTATGACGTGTGTATGCACATTGCGTTTATAAAACTCGTATATGGTATCAGAGCTACTGTAACATGGATTTCAGGAGACAGATTAAAGCTTCAATTCATATGGAGTAGAGACCGACAGAAGATTGGTTAGGTAGCAATCACTTGAGCTGTTGTTTAAACAAATTCACTGGTGGGATATGTTGCAGGTCAGCATGGCTACAAACATGTGGTCAAGGAGATTACACAACCACGTCATATGGAGTTATTGTTCAAGGAAATTTTTTAGAACATCAATGTGGATAATTATTTTGAATTTTCTGAACTGGTGTGCTTGATGCAACATTGCAGGAGAGAGAGGCTCAAGGATTTGTTTGATATTTCTGTTGAACAGGTGACATGGAACATTAGACAGAGGCTATGGAAAATATACGTTGAAGCAGACAATCATGAATGATTTAGCAATGTTCATGGGAGCAGACCAATCACATAAGAGGTGGTTGCAGGAGGAAAATTGTAGGGTCTTATTAGGGTGTTTGGGAAGATGATGTGAGTCTGGTTCAAGAAGAGATTATTTGTCAGGGTCATGACACTCCAGGGTTGTGTCCACAATAGACATATGGGAAGGTACACCAGAAACAATAGGATGATTGCTCAGGCATGGACATGAGGGTAATGTGGACTTGAACATCAAGGAAACAAAAGTATTGCTGGGAGCAATTTCATTGTTGTGAGCCTGTGATAACGTAGGGAAGTATGCTCATTGCTAATCACTATGATACAATACTCTTGGTGCAACAAATTTGATGCAGGTAAAAGATAAGAGGTAAGGTTTTAAAAATGATTATAATCCAGGTGTACATGTGCTTTGTTGAAGATGTTACTAAGAATGTGCGGATTTTGCTCACAAGGTTTGTTTGGCTCAGTATTTATTGTAAACTGTAGTAATGGTTTTCATGATGACTCAAAGATTTTGTGTTGGGTTTGACCATTCCAACGCTAGGCAGCGAATGTTGAAGACAAGACCAGACAACACCGTATGAGAAAAAGTTTGGCCACCCTTTTTGACTTGTAAGTGGGCCGATTCAAACACCGTATGGGAAAAAGTTTGGCCACCCTTTTTGACTTGTAAGTGGGCCAATTCAAATTGTAGGGAAGCTTTGACGGAGGGAATATATATCTTAGGTGATTTGGGATAATCTAGTTCAAAAACCATCATAGCTGGTTTGAGGTATTTCCATTCAAATCCCGTTAGCTGCATTCTCCTCTTGCTTCTTGTTCTGTACATCTGTTCCTGCAGTCTCGGATGTGTGCCTTCTACACACCTGCTCCTGTACCTGTTATCGGGATCTGTGCAATTTCAGGCCTGTTACATGTCCATACCTTGGGTTATGTGCCTCTTCTTGCTTGTTCTATATGTCTATTCCCGCAGTCTTGGATGTATGCCTGCTACACACGTGTTCCTGTGCCTGTTCTCGGGATCTGTGCAATTTCAGGCCTGTTACATGTCCAGAGTCCGGACCTCAGGCTGTGTGCCTTCTGCACTCAAATTTTGTCTGCTATAGTTCTCCCTGAAAATCAAACCTCTATTTTGCTACTCCCATCTGCAATTTTAGATTCATGTCCACTTCTCTCTACCTGTCTCGCACTATTGCCTGTAGGCGATGGAATTCCACTTCTTCCTTTTGTGCGCCAGTCAATTTGTTGTTGGTATGCTCATCAAATTGATTCGTCAATGTGTTTCAGAGTCGTACCTCTACTAGGATTTGATACCATGTTAGTAGTTTGCAATGTGCATCAATGTTGCAACGATTGTGTTGGTGAATATATTGCCGAGGGTTTGGAAAGAAACTTATCAGCAACTTTGGGGAAAATATCAGAAAATCTCTGTAAGCTTTAAATAATGCAAAAATATTCATTTTTTTCCATTTTTTAAACATCTAAAGCAACAACAACACTAAATGAACACACCACCACATAAATATGAAAGGAAAATAGATATATAAGATGTACAAGATATTGTCAAGTGATACCCAATTTGACTGTTTTGATTCAAGGTGATAATTCTGGAGGTTTTGGACTTCCAGGGGCCACTGCAGGGTTCAAGGGGGCAGCAGCCCCCTTGCAGCCTCCCTACAAATTCTAAGCCCATTTCGCACTTTCCACTGATTCCCTACACCATCAGTGAATCAATCTCCATTCAACAATAAATCCGTTAATGGTGATGACAACACTCTATTTACCCCCCTCAGCTTGGTGGAAGATGGTGAATTTCTCCTTTGCTCTCAATCTCTTGCCTCTGCTTTTCAAAATGAGTCAAAAAGTCAGATTTTATTGGCAACCTGTCATGGATCTGCTGATTTTTTCCATTGATTTGTGATTTTTTAAATATATTGTGATATTATTATATGAAATTGTAAGTTTTACCATGATAGTATTGCTAAGCTGAGAGAATCATGATATATCGCGATGATAGCAGAGAATTCACAACAAAAATTGAGAGAAAGAAACCATTTGAATAGATTATTCATTTTTCCAAACTACATCTAATACGTGGGAACAAGGAGTGAGTCACTATTCGTATTCCCGTAACTAGAAATGAATTAAATGTCTAAGCTAATCTAAAGTTATAATAACTTGACTTCATTCCAAATTGTTCTTCCCAAGTTAACTATCTAGAGTACTAGATATGACCATTAAATATCTACTCCTAAGTAACAAGACATCCCCTTTTAGGGCCCCATGTCCGTATCCGACGTGTTGGGCACTGGACACGCCTGGACACATACCAGACAGGGGTTTTAATGTGTCCTAAAACACGAGACACGTTTTGGGCACCTGTCAGACATGTGCCCTAATGTGTCCCGATTTTAGGACACATATCCTCTTTAAAAAAGCACCTGTGGGTTAATTACGCCAGCTCTCTCGTTCTTTTTGCTCATTTGCTGAAGGTTGAGGGCTGTTAAGAGTGCATTTTTTTGCAGATGAAGGGTTAAACAGTGCAAGGAAGGGATTGCAAGTGGATTCAAGATACATTTGGCAGCTAGAGGAGTGATGTTTTTACACAGAAGCAGGGTTCTTCATTTAGCTCAAGGAAGTGATGGCTCAATGAACAAAAGGCAGCTGGTAAAGGTCAAAAGAAAGGGAGGAATGTCACTATTTGTGGTCCCTCCCCTCCTAGTTTTTCATTGTCTACTGGTGGCAGTGCTCCAAGTGCCTCAAGTGGAGCTGTTGGTGCTTCCATGCCCTCATAAGATTCCGCTGTAGCAAAACAGCAAGCACAAGAAAAAAAACACCCCCTATGGAAGTATGTAACAAGGAAACAAGGGCCTGGATCGAAGCTTGGTGGGGAAGGGAATGTTGTTGGGTCTTGTAATTTCTGCAAGGGTGAATTTAAGAGCACCTACTACTGAGTTAAGGGCCATTTGTTGGGCCTTCCTTGCGGACTTGCAGCATGCAAAGCAATCAATGCCACCCAAAGATATGAGTTGGAAAAAGAGGATACGGTTGGCTTGGGGAATGTGGCAGTAACAAGTAGGAAAGTTCAAAAACATGATGATCCTCTTCCATTCTTAAGGAATCCAGCAAACAAATTTGGGACTGAGGCTGGTTCAAAAACATGATGATCCTCATCCATTCTTAAGGAATCGAGCAAACAAATTTGGGAGTGAGGCTGAAATTCAGTAACAAAAAAGGAGGGTGTTACGTGATACCAGTACCAACGCACCTTCAGATGTGTCCCCAGGGGGAGAGGGTCATTTTTTTCAGACCAGGAGGGTTGTTATCCAACATTTTCTGAGTGGAGGTTATGGCCAGACCTTTTGGTCATTCTCTTAGGAGTCCTATGGCTTAGTGGCATTGCTGACTCAGACTGCCTCATTATAGAGCTTGTAGTCCTGAGGTTGGTGTCCGGGGCTCCTAGGGGTGGATCACTGGGTCACATGACCCCCCACTTGTTCCACTACTCCGGTGACAGTTTCGCCTGCTGTGAGGTTCTTGCCTCTCTTCCAGGTCACCTCAGGCACCCTCCTGGTCCTTCTGCAGCCTAGTGCCCTCTCTCCTTGGGCCTTTTTCAAGGATGACGCCATCATCCTCACCAGGCCATACTGCATGTTCTGGGGGGGGGGGGGGGCGTTGAGGGATTATCAACACTGTTGGGGTTAGATGGAGTATGACGTCCCCCCCTTCCTACTCCAACCTTCAGTTTTGAGTATTTTGCTTAGTTTTAGCTATTTTAGACATTTTTGGGTGAACTTTGGGGAAAATGCCCCAAGTTATTCACAGATTTGATTATTTTATATTATTTTAAGTTATAATTTTAAGTTGACATGTTATAATTTTAATTTGACTTTTTAAGGCATGTAGGCCTAGTTATTTTGTAAAAGTGGGTGTGAAAACATATAAATAAAGTCTCCTCACTTCATTTTCAAATCACAACTAATGGGATAAAATTCATTATGCTACTCTTTTACCCTAGAAGGGCCTTATGAAGTGATGCACACCTCTTGGATGGATGATTTTTCTTGCTCTTGGATGAAGTTGGATGCTTTCTTGTCTTGCTAATGCTTTGTGGATGCTAGAATCGTTAGAATAACTCATGCTCAAGTAAGTCTTTTACCTTTTAAGTCTTGCTTGGTGAAAGGTGGGTATTTTTGCTTCTTGAATGAATGAATGGTAGCCCTAGGGCTGCATTCTTTTTAAATAGGGCCTTTATCTACTTTTCTATCCCCTTAGCATAGTAAAAACGCTCCTAAGAGGAGGTTTTTACAAGGTTTAGCCTTGGAGCTCCAACTTTTCCCTAGTGCAGGATCTCGAAATGAACCTTGGGGGTTGTTTCAAGAAGCCCTAACCTAGTTGACAAGGAGAATTATCTCTAAGAGGAAGGTTGGTCACCTTTCTCTAAGTCTAAGGTTTGGGGTAACATCCATTAAAACCCTAAGTTATCAACTTTTACTAAAGTTCACTTGCATTTTCATGTGTAAATTTGCATTTTCATGGTAGAATTAGGGTTAGAATTAGGTTTGCAATTTTATGTTAAAAACCCTAGAAAATATGTATATATATATTTTTTCGGCCTTCCTAAAATTTCGGCCCTCTCTCCTACAATTTCTCCCTTCCTTCTTTAGCGCTAAAAATCCTAGGGCGAAATTTTAGGAAGCCCTAAAAATTTAAAAATATAAAAAATTCCTAAAAACCCTAATTGTACATGTGTAAATATTATTTTTAGGTTAACTTTTTGCATTTATTTTGTAATTAAGTTTTATTTTATGTTTTGTATATTAATTAAACCCAAAAACTAAAACCCTAACTCTTAAAATCTGATTTTTTTCCCTAAATTCAGACCTAGGGCTTCCTCCCTAAGCCTAGTGATTTCCTCTCTCCTCTTCTCTCCTTTCCTTCTTACCTCCTCTTCCCTTTCTTTCTTCCCGTCTCCCTTTTCTCCTCCTTCTCCTCTTCCCTTTCTTCCTCTTCCCTTCTTCCCCTTCTTCCTCTCCTTCCACCTTATTCTTGTACCCCTCAGTTTGCCCAAACAACCCTCAGTCTTCCCTAAAAAGACCTCGGTCCTCCATTTGGGGGTCTTCCAAAGGCTGCAACAGCCTGTAAACTGAGCCCTTTTCTGCTGTTGGTAAGTCTGTTAGGGCAACAGACTGTCACCATTACACAGTCCTCCTTTCATGCCTTAACACCTACGCATTGGAGCACTAACAAAGTTAACCATTTTGATACATATTGCTGCTATATAAAGGCTGATATACTGATGATGAAAGAGGTCTGAAACATACTGTGGTTAGCTGCTAGTGCAAGTTTGATAAACTTTACATTTGACACATGAATGCTAATAAGGGAAATTGTTTGTAATTGAGATATCATTGATTACCTTACAACTGTTACAAATTTGCTTTTGAAGTGATTGCTACAATACTGTTAGTACTCTCTCTTATAGTCTGAAAATTGCTTCTACTTGTCTGTCATAAAAGGTGCTCAAGTGTTGGAGTGCTACTATTAATACTGAATATTTAGAAATACATTTGTTGCACATTTTTACATTCAACATATCACTGTTATGAATGACTGTCATAGCTGATATACAATGTTAGACATCAGTCCTTGCTTGTGTTCGTGATACCTAGTCATTGAATAATCTATACTACATTGGTGAATGATACTACTTATGCTAAAGTGGCGTTAAATATTTACAATCTTGGAACATAATTAGACATTGTGGATGAACCATATCTTCTTTCATTGTTATTAATGAATGGTCTCTTTTATATCATAAATACTATTGATTGATCCTATTGCTAATCCTTTGATCATTGGATTGATTATTGGCATGATCTTATTTAGCATCTACATGCACCATATCTTCTTTCATTGTTATTAATGAATGGTCTCTTTTATATCATAAATACTATTGATTGATCCTATTTCTAATCCTTTGATCATTGGATTGAATATTGGCATGATCTTATTTAGCATCTACATGCACTAAACCTAATAGTATTTCTTCTTCATTCACAAAACCATATTGATTAAGGCACTGGTCTCTAACTGGTCTTCTAGAAGACATAGTTTCTGTTGTCTTAAGTGACTTGCAGATTCTTGAAGGGCTCTCCCTTGGAGGTTCCAACTCTCCGAAGCAATTGGAGGAGTGGCTAAGGTGACAGTGGTCACTTTCTCCGTACAATTGTTCATCGGATACTAGCCTTGCTAGTTCATCCAGTAATAGAGGGCAGCCCCAACTTATGGTCCAACGGACAAGATTTATCAACAAGAGAAGCGAGATGAGGTTGATCTTACCTTTGCATTCTTTTTCTATTTCAACTTCATTTCATGTAATGTTGCACCATCGCCTTTGTTCATTGAGATGTGTCGTGCTCTAGTTGAAACTGGGTATGTGCCTCCAAGTTCAGAGAAGCTTAGAACCACATTGTTGGTTAAGACAAAGAAGGAGGTGGACAAAATCCTACACCATTTCAAATCATCATGGCCCACATCCGATGTTGCTGTTATTTTTGATGGATGAACGAATGCAGCATGCCATCCACTCATCAATTTCATGGTGTCTTCCCATAATGGATCGATCTTCTTGAAAGTGGTGGATGCTCTTGGAAAATACAAGGATGCACAATATATGGGTGAGTTCTTCATTAAAGTTATTGAAGATGTAGGTGTTGATTCTTGTGTGCAAATCATCACAGATAATGCACCTGTTTGCAAAGTTGCTGGTATGGTTGTGGAAGCTAAATATCCACAAATGTTTTGGAAACCTTGCATTGTTCATTATTTGATTTTGGCACTTAAATCAATTGCTTCGGATGTGACATGGATTGGCAATCTTATTGATGATGCACGCCATATCCGCAATTTTGTACAAAACAATACAAATTCCCCCACAATATATAAACAGTACACACATCTATCATTGTTGAAGGTTGCAGATACTCGGTTTGCTTCCTCATTCATCATGCTTAAGAGGTTGAGGGGGGTCAAGGCCTCTCTTGGGGCCATGGTTATTTTAGAGTTTTGGTCTTTTTGGAGAAAGATGGATCAAGCTACTTCAAAAAAGGTAAAGGACACAATGTTAGATGATGTTTGGTGGGAGAGGATAGATCTTGCCATTAAGATCATGAACCCTATCATTTCTTTGTTGCAGTTTGTAGACATAGACCAACCCATCTTAGAAGATGTTTATGAGGGGTGGGATTCCATGATCGAGTATGTGAAGACCATTGTTATGTAGAATGAGTGTCCTAAGTATGGGACATCAACAGAGAACTTATGGGCCACTGTTACTGCCCAAAATAGCATCCATGATAAAGTCACAGATCACAATGCGATGAGTGGCAAGCACGAGAGAAGCTAGAGCTCAATGTCACCACGACCTAGCTTCTTGAATGATTTAGGTCAACTCTTAAGACAAAGGGGGAGTCCCTAGAACTCAGTGAGCAATATTTACGATTCTCTAGACAATACACAAACACGTTTCTCAAGAAGCCTCTCGGCAAATATCAGTGCCTTATGGAGTCAAAACAATGAAGCATAATAATCACTGAAAGAGAGGGAGGAGTTAAATAGACTTATCATGGATCCCAAGAAATATAACATTAAATTGCTACCACTGTTTTATGATTGCAACAGTGAATATATCTCAAAAAACTTGATAAAAATCAGTCATAACAATGTTACCCTTATCGTATGAAGTGTACCTTGTATAATAGGGTAGAGGGGAGGAGCATGCGGGTGAAGAAGAGGCTTCACAACAGTTTTGAAAATGGAATATCAGATCTGATATGAGCTTTATAACAACCCTCAAATAAAGTGTGGTCCCACTTAACACGTTCTCCAATGAACTTCCAATTTCCTAGGGTCAAAATAGGCCTAGAAACCACTTTTTTGGCTTTCAAACTTGCCTGAAATGATCAATGTAACTACTCTATCTGCAATACAAAACCCTAGTTGACGCAAATATCAAGATATCACAAAAAATCAACCATAGGATAAAAATGCCCTTCAATATCCACCATTAATTCACCTAGAGCGAATTATTTTGTGGGAGCAAAATTTCCAATTTCCAAATATTTTTTGAGATATGATTTTTTCAAATTTTTAGGGCTTTTCTAATATTATATGTTGGAGTGAGCTAAAGTCTAGACGATTTGCACCTTCTTCGACGACTTAGGCCAGAATCTGGCGACACGATTTGTTGCTGAAATTGTGATTTCCGTTGTTGAAATTGCAATTTTGATTGGAGAAATGGATTCAGCACCCTCGATTACCCCTGGGGCACCCCAATTATGCAATTTGAACAACTGAAAACTGTTATTTCAACAACTTTCACCGGATTTTGACCAGAAAAATTGCCGGATAAAGAGTGCAAATTGTCTAGACTTTAGCTTACACCTTATATTTTTTGGATTTTATAATAAATCTACGAGAGAATTTTGATTAAAAAAAGTGACAGAGAAGGGGCTATGACCCTAGTCTTTCCAACCCTAGGGAAATTAGAGATCAAGGTCAATGTCCCTACTCAATTTGGCTATTCAAGATTTACCAACTAGGGCAAGAGGCTAGTAACCTGATAGTAGGTTGAAGTATCCAAAAACTGTAATTAGGGAAAAAATGAACTCCAAGTCCACTATGGAGAGCTCCTTCAAGAGGAAGGTCTCCTCAAACAAAAATGACAAGATGTCGATAAAAAACCCTAATTTACTTTGCCCAAGGTGCAAAAGCAACGCCAAACAAGATAATGGAGAAATCTTACCAACATTAGCCAAGAAAGGGAGCAATAGATACTTCTTATGTCATTCCTTAGCCACGAGTTATTACAACCATTCTTAGGATCAACCTTGCAAGATAGTAGAAACCCTAGAAAATTCACCATTCACCATTCACCATTCACCATTGATCACATGCCAAAGAGTGAGGCGTGCATCACCGAAAAGCTCCAATATACCAAGAGGAAAAGAAAAAGATACATAATTTGAACCCTTGCCCCTGTTTACAGATGAGAGTTAGAAGCCTTATTTATATGAGGCTTCCTTGTCTTAACTTAATTTTAGAGCCTACCTTACGAAAAAGTAAATTAACTTAAAACTAGGGCTTGTCACCCACAAGTTTGGGGACCAAGCCACAAAAGACTAAAAATAATGATAAAAATTATGATAATGGCTTCATCCAAATGAAGTGATGAGCTGGGGGAGGATGCCATGCCCCAACTAACCCCAACAATGTAGATGATCCTTCAATGCCCTCCCCTTTAGCAAGGTAAAGCTCTCTTTAAGAAGGCGTCATGATGATGTGAGCACATATAGACCAAGAGCAGGGGTCATATAATAGAAAATAAAATCCAAGTTGGCATAAAGGAGGTGTGCTAAACCGGGTATGACAACCCTTACACACGCAATCACCTCATACATAGCATAAGTGTGGCTAGGAGCCCCTAAGCCATGCATCCTAAATTCCTAATGGACCTGCTATCACATAGATTGTAGCTGCCACTAAAGGTATCCTATGTGGGACGGTAGAGGTGGGGCAGCTAAACCAGTGACACTGCAAGGGGCCTCGTCCACCACTTGATTGGAGTGGTTGTCACGTCGGACGAGATCTTGTCACTTTAGATCAAGCTAAGAGCAAGACCAAGGGGGAGACCCTAGCTAGCAAACCAACACAAGACACACAAGCAGATATGAACTAGACCAACACAAAGATGCCTTGAGTTGATTACTCTAGATCTACAGGATAACTGTGGGATAAAGGAGTCAAGGACCGGTTGAGAGGCTTTAGAGGTATGGGAAATGTTCAACCTTAAATATTTATCACCACAGTGAAGGTTATGGACTAGATCTAGATAGATCAAGTGCCAACAAAAGATACCCAAGTTGCTCCACCTAGGGATTAAGCAGATAAATGTAGGATGGCCACAAATGGGGTTTTGAGGGATTAATGGCACTTAAATTAGTTGCTTGAGGTTAGATGTAAGCTTTGGAAGAGAAACAAGCAACACCCAAATTGTATATAGGGACAAATCATCAATTTCCCAAGAAGGGGGAATTGCCCCAAAGAGGACCAGTGCTTGATTATGGGTAAATGGAGTCGGTTTTAGTTCAAACTTGGTCTCTAAGGGTTTGAGAGGATTTCCAACTTGGGTTTTAAATTACAAGCCCAAAAGATGACCCGATCTACTACTTCTAGCAAATGAGGGTTTTAAACTTTTGATTTATTAAGTGATTAATGGAATATATATTGGAACAAGAGAAAATTTGAATGATCTTACTTGTAAATCTTGCGGCCGCCAAATACAATGATGATCCTTTCGCCTAGTTACAATTTGAAGCCCGATCCAGTGGGTTGCAAGCTAGATCGACTTCCCCCAGTGAAGGTAGCGTGCCCCTCTTCCTTGCAAATGCAAACAACAAGAGTTATGTTTGATCTCCAAGAAAAAAAAAGTGGAAATGCAAGACATCTCAAGAAATAAATCAATGAACCAAAGAACAATTGGATATTCCCTGAGATGGAACGTTTTGGAGAGAGAGAGAGAGGGAGAGAAAGAGATGGAGATCCCTCACAAAATCGCCCTCCACCAAATCGCACCCCTGTAAAACCAAATCGGCCTCCACAAAAATGTCTTGAAACCACCACGATTTTGCTCAAATGTCTAAGAGAAAGGCTTTGCAATCAAGTATAAGAACATTCATCAAAGATTTGCAAGAGTTTTCTTCAAAAATTTCTCTTTATTGCCAAAGATCCAAGAGCCCAAAAGTCCCTTACAATGAGTGAGAGATCGAATAAATAGATCCTCACAATACAAAAACCTTAAACCCCAAAAGATGGAGGGCTAGGATCAAAAGATAATACATCAAGATCAACGACAAATAATGTGTCGAGCAATATACATGAGATCACTCAAAGAGGGGGATGCACTTTTGCTCAATAATGCCTAGGGGGAGGAAGATAACATAAGATATGGCATGGTACAACATTATTACATAAGAGATGGGGGGCTAGGAGGTCCACAGTCTCTCCACTAGCACCCCCTAGTACATCAACATAAGATACAACATGTAGTCATCAAGGTACAACTAGGAAGTGCGCCCCCTCTATGGAAGTTGATGCCCCCAAGGAGAAGAATAAAATCGTGTGGACCCCAACACTGATGTAGACCATGCCGGAAGGTGTTTAGAGCATCGATGTAATCCATCGAACAATAATCTTGCCATTTCCTTGCCTCACTTAGCCAAATTCAATTCCTTGCTAGCCATTTTCACCTTTTTTTATGCAATTTTTCCATGGTACTATGTTGCTGCAAAATAAATTGGCCATATCATCAAGTACCTATGCCCAGAACTGAGATCTGAATGCATCAATGGACTCAGAATGTCCATATCTACTAGGAATGAGTACTCATATAGCATATGTCCATCAAGAAATACATCTGGAAGCTCATCTATGCCAGAATAATAAAAATATGGCCTGTAATTGTTGATTATAATAAAAATAATGCACGCCACCATGAAAAATCACTATCTGGAGCATGGAACCATCTAATGAACATCAAAGGGTTCTGAAAAGCCAAAATCGAACTCTGTCTACCAAACTCATCCCAGACCCTACTGTTGACTTGGTCAAATTGGTTTGACTAGATTACAAATGACCAAAATAATGACCCAGACTGAAAATAACTGATCTTGCATGTACAAATGGATGAAATATGCTCCCTTATTTGTATTAGTAGCAAGACTAAAGTATTAAGTGGCATTATAATGGTGATCATAAATAAAAATCATTAACAATAAGTCCAGATCAAAGCAATACATCACTCCAAATAAAAGCCTCAAGTGTATACTCATTTATAGACTTGACCATTTTGCTAGCTATGGGTGAGGTGAATGAAACAAGGTTAGGCTAAGGGTATTTGACTTGACAACCTCAATACTATGATCTCTCGGACATGAGGTAAAGGGGAAACCACTTGTACATATGCTGGATAGAAGACATTAGGGAATGGCGGTGCCTCACAAATGGGTAGAGTGCTTAGAAGGTTTCCAATAGACTCTAGACAAGCATCCTTTATTGCATTTGATTCATTGTTAGCTTTTTACACATTTAGAATTTAATATTTATCATTTAATACTTTGATCATCTTTCTCTATCCAGCCTCTAAGAGAAGGCCCTGAATAACCTTGCGGGCCTCAGATAATGACTCGGTCTTACCACCATTTCCTGCCACCGTCCATAGGTGCGATGGAGTTACCACCTTTTTGTCATGTAAGGGAAAACGACCTTTCCACATCATATAAGGGATGAGTGCTCGTCCCTTGGCCATTGACTAGCTACAAAAGATTATTTTATTTATTTGCTTTAGTGTTTAAAAACACTTTTGTTGTTGACTTTTTGCATCCATTTAGATATAGCATTTATGCGTTCCGATGCTTTTATCGGAATACTTGTTTTCGAGGACTAAGGGAGAACATTTCGGTGACACTAACCACCCAATCGATCCACCTAGCATCATACAAGCAGACTAGAAGGGACTAGGCCACACACTCCAGAGCCGAGACATAGTAAACATGGAGTCTATCCAACACAGAGGCATAAGTGGGGGGAAGTCCTCATCTTACTAGTCAAAGTAGAAGTTGGTATCAATCCAAAGACAAAAAATAACTGATGGATGGAGACAGTGGAAAGGTGATGTTGTGACTAGCAAAGGCACTAGGGAATGACCAAGTCCATACTATGATAAGGGAAAAGTTCAAAAGACCAATGCATATACACAAGAACCTCTCATTGAAAGAGAATCAATCACTTCTACTGTAGACCATCAATAAGGAACAAATAGAGAAGATCACCGATGCATAGCCACTATATACTCAGTCCATCTGCTAAGATAAATAAACAAGCAAACTAAACATCCCAGTACAATAACCATATACCTGTAACTGCAACTGTAAACATCTAAGAGACATTGGAACACTGCTACTTTGTGCATCTTGGGGCACCATAATCATCCATATCTGATCCGTCAAGGTGAAAAATGGCTAACACAGTCTTTCGACCTGGGGTCATGGGCCTTAGTCTTGGCATGAGACTGACTGCACATATGCTTTGGGTCCACTGAATATAAGAGTGATCATCATCAAAATGCTCATCTGCTACTGATCTCGTGCATAGGATAACATATCACTGACTCAAAAATGTTCTCAAAACTGGTCTGCAATCATGGTAGCTCCCTGCTACTATGGATGTGACAACATCTGGCTCCAGCTGGGAGAAGTACTCTAAGGGAGATAGTGCTTGAGAACCTTAGAAATTTTTGGTCCACAACACATCTCGTATCGATCCATGGACATGCACTCGAGTGTCTGCATCAATCTTCAAATATCAACTTGTTACCTGCACAATGCCAACGCTATACCAATCTCACAGACCAGGCATCACTAGCCCGCATATAACATATAAAACCATACTGAAATAAAATACTATTCTAATAGCTGAAATTAAAATTTATTGAACTGCAGAAAGAAAAAGACATAACAAACAAACAAATTGCTAGACTCAATGGCAAAAACAACTAACTACTACTCAAGTGAACTTATTTGGTTTCCTACCTACCCTACACTACCAAGCAAGGGAGTTGGAACTACGTTAGGTCAGGAATGTACTCCCTCAAATCAACCTGATTGACGGGGAGCATGAGAGTGCGTCTACCCCGAGTAGAGAGAAAACACGTATCTTATATACAACGCTCTACCGTGAAGGGGCCTACCCAAAGATCATTAGATCCCCTTGTTCTGAGATTGAAAAGATAATTTCGGATAATTACTCTATCACCACTTGAGAATCTATGGCGATTGACAGATGAAGGGATAACTTCAATATCACGAACGATCATGACCGAAACATCGACATTGCTTTGGGCATGTGGACTAGAACCTCTTAGGTCCCTCCGAGGAGTTATTGCATTGAGGCATGGGGGACCTCCATCAATCGGGATAGCTACCCTACCAATCAAAACTTCCCGGATCTCTCTTCTTACCTCCTGATGGTTATCATTAGGCGCAATGTTTTGTGGGGATATAATGTATTTAGGTGTTTCCCCAACAGTCTAGAAATCTCTAACAACTCCCTTAGTATCTTCTTCGAGGGGAGATGGCATAAAAGAATTTTCACTACTGTGACTAGTGCCTTCCCCAGATGGGATTGGAAGAAGCATACCTTCCAGCCTTTGGGCTGGAGACCCTGGTGGTGCAGGGGGATTCAAAGCCATGTCTCTGAATATCTGAGCTTCAGCTTCTAAGAAAGTTGGAAGGAAGTAGGAATATGAGATGGATCATTGTGAGGTATACCTTCCTCATTTACATGCAATTCACGAGGCAACAAAAAGCTTGGGACATTTCTTATGTGAGGATATAACGATAAAGGCTCAGTCTCGTTGGCTGTGTTGGTGATGGAAGAAGGTTCTTGAAATATAACAATATTGTTTATTGAGAATTCTCCTTTTGGGCCATCATTTACTAAGGCGTGCTCTTGCCAACTCGTGGAATCAACATTGATTTGCCTTAGTGAACTTTCTTCCAATGATTGATGAAACAGATAATCAGGGACATCAGAATAATGAGAATGGTTTGTCTCACCATCACCACCTTCACTGTGAGGAGGATGTGTCCCTTCAGTATTGCTTTCCCATGGAAGAATATGAGGAAGCCCCTCTCTTTCTCTTTCTAGATTATTGTCAACCAACGTTAGGAATTCCCTTACAGTTCTAGGCATGCGCTTGCCTTGCATCGCCTCACCTGTTCTAATCTAACTTCCGAATCGGCTTCAGGGACGAGATTTTCATCTTCTTGCTCTTGAAGCACAATGGATTTAAGTGTTTCAGTGACATGATTAGATTCATCACTTTGAGGTATAATGCCACTGGGTTCATTCATGCTTCGAATTTCTTCTGACACTTTGCCACGACGCATCTCAAGATTTATTTCCCATGCAAATCCAACCCTATCACTTTCTTCCTCTGAGGAATCAACATCTCTAAATGACCTCCATATCTCCTCTTTCATTACCATATTGGTCCTGATCTTGACCACCCATGACCATAATGTTGAATTTTTATATAATTTTCATCTCTTTCAACTTTAGCAAAAATTTAAACAAAAAATTCACCGTGTTAGGGTTTGAAACATAAAATTAACAACTGTAGATATACACAATAAAAGTACTGCATAAATAAAATTATAACCAGTAGGACAGCAACAGTAATAAAGTAAGCTAATTAATAAAAATTAAGATCAGACTGTAAGATAGCAACAATAAGAGATCTAACTAACAACACAAAAGAAGCAGTCTGATAACTAACCTAATGAGTTGGAACCTTCCTTATACTCATAATTTTTAACTTTCAGATTAGACTTTGCCTCTCAGAGGCAAGTCAACAAATGGAACAAAAACTGACCCTTACCTGAGGGTATGCACATACCCGAGAGAGAGAGATAAAGTGCTGTAGGATAGGGTTAGACAGTTACAGTACAACAACTTGCTGAAGGTACAATACATCCAAGATCAAACCCCAAGACTTTAACCAAAACTGCCAACAAGGGTACAACTGTGAAAGGAAGCCTCAAACAACTCACAAATGAGTATGGCAACCTTAAACCTTTACTGTAGTAGATGACAGTCCTTACACAGTAAACAACTGGCCCAAAAAACCCTAAACAAGTAACAACACCCTTCTAACATACAGTGGCAGCCTCCTAGCAGACAATGGAATTCTCAAATAGCAGTGGCACCCTCACAAAGAGTAACAACACCCTCACAATAGGCAGCGACAACCTCAAGCATGCTTAAACAAGCAACGGTGCCCTTGGATTAGGCAGTGGAAAGCTTAAATAGGACAACGACAGACTTAACACAGGCAACAACAAACTCGACACCCTATGGCAAGCTCAAACAGGTCAGCGACATACAAAAAATTAGACCATAATTAGCAGAAGTTGTCCACAGAAAGCAAGCAGCCTTCTAAACCCTTGACTTCATCCAAAAATCAATGTGCCAAAACCCTTGAACATTCCACACAGGCAGTGGGAAGCCCTATGATGGTCCACATAGGCAACAACCTCCTTAAACAGTCCAAAAACAGTCCACGACTTGCACGTGTGAAGGAGAGGTAGAGAGATCAGCCTTCAAGCGGGACAACCATGAATAATAGAGCACAAAACAAGAGAGCGCCCAAGCATAGAGAGGGTAGAAACCCTAAATGTCACCCACACAAGGCTGCTGAAAACCCTAGACAGTCACATAAAAAATCAGAGCTGAGTTATGTCTTCAAGATGTTTTCACAATGAAGTAATAGACTTGTATTTATAACCTTTAATGTCTTCTAGAAGGTTCTTCCTTCTAATTCTTCATTGACTTAGGGTTACTCTTAACAAGGTCAAGACGTCCTACAAATAAGGAAGCTTGAAACAAATAAAAATATAAATTATTGTTAAGACGTCTTAGGAGAGGGTACTAAGGACAAGACAAAGGGTTAGGTTACCACACTCAAAGAGGGGCGCTAGCACATAGGACCAACAAGGGAGGGGTCAACACAAGAACAAACCAACACAAGGCTACACCAGAAGTCAACAAGGTGGGAAGACAACCCTTCTAACCACAAGACCAAAAACAACAAGGTGGGAAGACAACCCTTTTACCCACAAGACCAAAAACAACAAGGTGGGAAGACAACCCTTTTATCTCTCTCTCAAATGTACAAGTGTTCCATACAATAATTGAAAGTTCATCATCACCATATAAGGAAGGTCCACACTGGATGATGTGATTCTCTGGTCCTCCTGAATGCTCCTGAGGTCAAGTGCTAGTGACTCCATCAAGGGGTGGCCAGTCCCTTGAGGAAACAACCTAGCTCAACCATCTCGAAGACCTAGTAGAGGAGGGCATCACACATCATCATCTTAGTTAACTGACCAAGATCCACCTGGTTAACTGACCAAGAATATACACCTGCAGGACTTCCTTGGTCACAGACCAAGAATCTGCCTGGTCCCAAACCAGGATGTCTCTGTCTCAGCCTTACTAAGAAACTGTCCGGTACCTGACCATAATGCTTTAGAGACAGATAGGGTCCCTAGCCACGTGCTAGGGACTTTGCCATGGCTCCAACCTGCTTGGTCCCAGACCAAGAACCCCAATAGACTGTTGGGGGCCTAGATACCTGCTAGGGACTTACACTACTTGGTTAACTGACTAGGAACCCTAGTTAATTGACTGGGGTGCCATCCTCCCAGAGAATGGCTCTCGCAGCTGCATTAACTTTATAACACATAAAAATCCCCTTAGGAAGCAATTCTCCCTGACCAAAAGAATTTCTTACTCCATCGTCATACTTCTCAAGATGACCATCATAAAATGGTTCTCGATAGATCCTAACCATAGCACCATCATAGTTGGGAATTGTGGCATAAGATAAGTCCATTTGAAGATGGCCTCCCAATCCAGCAAACCACTTCCTACAAAGGAGTAGTCCATATACAGGAGGCAAGTCTATAACCACAACATCCATAAGCATGAATATACAAGACACGAAAATAAATCCGCTCTCAAGCTCTTAATCAGGCCAAAAACTTGAACTGGTTTTGAGTCTATTCCGCACACATTCCCATATGGCCCAGTAATCTCTAATCCCATAGCTTCCATTACTTGCAATGGCATGACATTCATGGCAGCTCTGAAATCTAGCATACAGTTGTGAAGAAGGAGCTCACCTATATAAAGTGTAAGATAAAAGGGATGGTGACCCCCATTCTTCCTCTCATATAAAGCTGTCTGAATGTTGATAGGAGGATCTTCCTCATCTTCGACCATAGTACTTGGGACTAAGTCTTGAGCAAGTTGAATCTCGCTATCTTCTTTGTTAGCACTAGGGATGCTCTAAAAAAACTCTACCACTTGCCCTTTAACCGATGGGATTTTCATCAACTCTATGAGTGGAATATTATGCATTACTTTATCCAACTCCTTCTCAATATTTATGTTCAAGTCATAATCAGGAAGGATAGGGTTGGGCTTACTCACTTTACCACGTTGCTCACTGTCCCTTCTCTCTAAAAAAAGTGTTGGCTTTGGGCCATCCTTTCGTCTTTTGTAAATTTGGATAGGAGCTTTGCCATTTTATTTGGTGTTGTCTGTAGAAAAGATGGGAACGCTAGGACTTTCTTGGTCATTTTCTTCTTGGGTTAAGAGTACACGTCCAAATTCATTATCAAATCAAGATCTTTGACCCAATTAATGTTTTTAGGAGAATCCTAGATATCATCACTATGGGTGATATATTCAGGATCGTCCTCTTTATGCACCTTTTGACCAGTTAATTCCAGGTGGTTCAGATGACGTTTGGCCCATGGGGGTTCTTCTATTGTCTTCATTTATGGGCCTCTTTTGAGGATTCCAATAAGGCTTAGGTTCGTATGGCTGCCTATATCATTAAGATTCCCTACTTTTGGTTATATCCCTAGTCAGGAGAGTTAAATTCTTAACCATCTCATCCATGTTCTCCATTAAATCATTGTGATCTCTAGTTGGTTCCTGACCCTTTCTAGCTTTGGGCTCAGATCTAGAAGAAGGGTTAAAAGAGTCAGAGAGGTTTTGCTTCCCCACAGAGGCAGCATTTGCTTAAGCTCTTCTCGCATTATCTTGCGCTGCTTTGAGATCAATGGGGTTCTTGTCTTTAAGATGGTAGCTAAGACAACCATCGAAAGAATTGAGGTAATGAATTAGCACGGCTTGATCTTTTGGCCGGATGTCTTCAGGTATATTGGCCACTATCTTATCAAACCTTAGGTTGAATTCATGGATAGATTCATTTTCTTTCTTTTTGATTTCAAACAACTGATTCAAAAGAAAGTGTCCATCCAACTTGACCGACCATTCATCCTTTAACTTAATAATGAAAGCATCATATCGACTGATCGATGATGCAGGTAGACGGTCAAATTAGCTGTGGGATTCACCTTCTAGGGACACGAAGAGACCCCTCATGTAGACATCCTCTTCCTTAGCCCCATATGCTTCCATATGAGCCCACACAGCCTTGATATGATCTTCAATGGAAGTTGCGCAACTTCCACTGAATTTAGGGATTTCTCAAAGTACTTATCAAGCATGTCATGGGGTGATCCGACTATTTGGGAGAAATCAAATGGTGATGCTTTAGCCCAGTTACCAAAAGCCCTAGGAACTACAAGGTTAACCGGAGGTACTTGGTTGGTTCCAACCATTGGATTAGACTGCGGAGTAGGGGGTGTAGGAGGGACTTGATGAATTGAAGGGGATCCTAAAATGTGATTTGGAGAACTAGGAGAATTTACAATCCTCCAAAAGAAATTAGATGATTGAGATTTCAGATCCCTTCAATGATAAGTAGCAGGAGTCCCTTCTACTCTATTTGAATTTACACAACTTCTCAGATCGTATGAATGGGTACGGGGTCGTTCCTTAGCGGAGTTGCGTCGTGGAGTCGCTAGGTCAATTAAAATTCCTTATTCACCAAAAGGTAAGTCGTTGGGAAGGGTAAGCTAATGTGTGAAACAAAAATTAGTGACTGTGTAAATTTATGAAAATAATAAAATGCAGTCACCCAAATAAAGTCCGGATGCGATATGATAAATGATTAACGCAATGAGGAATAACTCGCAGACACCAGAGATAAGCCTCTACCTCCCCAGCAATGGCGACAAAGAATGTTATTGCATAGATTGTAGCTGCCAGTAAAGGTATCCTATCCGGGACTGTAGAGGTGGGGCAGCTAAACCAGTGACACCGCAAGGGCCTCGTCCACCACTTGATTGGAGTGGTTGTCACGCCGAATGGGTTCTTGTCACTTTAGATCAAGCTAAGAGCAAGATCAAGGGGGAGACCCTAGCCAACCAATGAAGGCTAACGAACCAACACAAGACCCACAAGCAGATATGAACTAGACCAAAACAAAGATGCCTTGAGTTGATTACTCTAGATCTACATGATAGCTGTGGGATAGACGAGTTAAGGATCGGTTGAGAGGCTTTAGAGGTATGGGAAATGTTCAACCTTAAAGATTTATCACCATAGTGAAGGTTATGGACTAGATCTAGATAGATCAAGTGCCAACAAAAGATACCCAAGTTGCTTCACCTAGGGTTTAAGCAGATAAATGTAGGATGGCCACAAATGGGGGTTTTGAGGGATTAATGGCACTTAAATTAGTTGGTTGAGGTTAGATGCAAGCTTTGGAAGAGAAACAAGCAACACCCAAATTGTAGATCGGGACAAATCATCAATTTCCCAAGAAGGGGGAATTGCTCCAAAGAGGACCAGTGCTTGATTATGGGTAAATGGAGTCGGTTTTAGCTCAAACTTGGTCTCTAAGGGTTTGAGAGGATTTCCAACTTGGGTTTTAAATTACAAGCCCAAAAGATGACCCGATCTACTACTAGCAAACGAGGGTTTTAAACTTTTGATTTATTAAGCAACTAATAGAATAGAAATTGGAACAAGAGAAAATTTGAATGATCTTACTTGTAAATCTTGCGGTAGCCAAATACAATGATGATCCTTTCACCTAGTTACAATTTGAAGCTCGATCCGGTGAGTTTCAAGCTAGATCGACTTCCCCTAGTGAAGGTAGCGCGCCCCTCTTCCCTGCAAATCCAAACAACAAGAGTTAGATTTGACCTACAAGAAAAAGTGGAAATGCAAGACATCTCAAGAAATAAATCAATGAACCAAAGCACAATTGGATACTCGCTGAGATGGAACGATTTGGAGAGAGAGAGATGGAGATCCCTCACAAAATCGCCCTCCACCAAATCACACTGCTGCAAAACCAAATCGGCCTCCACAAAAATGTCTTGAAACCACAACGATTTTGCTCAAATGTTTAAGAGAAAGGCTTTGCAATCAAGTATAAGAACATTCATCAAAGATTTGCAAGAGTTTTCTTCAAAAATTTCTCTTTATTGCCAAAGATCCAAGAGCCCAAAAGTCCCTTACAATGAGTGAGAGATCGAATAAATAGATCCTCACAATACAAAAACCTTCAACCCCAAAAGATGGAGGGCTAGGATCAAAAGATAATACATCAAGATCAACGACAAATAATGTGTCGGACAATATACATGAGATAACTCAAAGAGGGGGACACTTTTCCTCAATAACGCCTAGGGGGGGGACATAACATAAGATATGGCATGGTACATCATAATAACATAAGAGAGGGGGGGCTAGGAGATCCAAAGTCTCTCCACTAGCACCCCCTAGTACATCAACATAAGATACAACATGTAGTCATCAAGGTACAACTAGGAAGTGCACCCCCTCCATGGAAGACGATGCCCCCAAGGAGAAGAATAAAATCGTGTGGACCCCAACATTGATGTAGACCATGCCGAAAGGTATCTAGAGCATCAATATAATCCATCGAACAATAATCATGCCATTTCCTTGGCTCACTTAGCCCTAGTCCAAAGACGGAAGATAACAGATGGATGGAGACAGTGGAAAGGTGATGTCGTGACTAGCAAAGGCACTAGGGAATTACCAAGTCCATACTATGACAAGGGAAAAGACCAATGAGTATACACAAGAACCTTTCACTCAAAGAGTATCAATCACTTCTACTTTAGTCCATCAATAAGGAACAAATAGAAGATCACTGATGCATAGCCACTATATACTCAGTCCAACTGCTAAGATAAATAAACAAGCAAAATAAACATCCAAGTACAATAAACATATACCTGCTGGGTCATATACCTGTAACTGCAACCATAAACATCTAAGAGACATTCGAACACTACTACCGTGTGCATCTCGGGGCACCATAATCATCCATATTTGATCTGTCAATGTGAAAAATGGCTAACTCAGTCTCCGACCTGGGGTCATGGGGCTCAGTCTTGGCATGAGACTGACTATGCATATGCTTTGGGTCCACTAAATATAAGAGTGATCATCATCAAAATGCCTATTTGCCATTGATCTCGTGCATAGGATAGGATAGGGCTGGCTCAAAAATGTGCTCAAAACTGGTTTGCAATCATGGTAGCGCCCTGCTACTATGGATGTGACAACATGACCCATCCCTGGAAGCAACAAACACCAACTCAGGGCCCAAATGGCCAAACAAGATGGGGGACTTCTGCTCATCAAGAGGCTTTCAACAATGCCACTAAGCCAACACTTCCTGGAATGAAAACCAAGAGGACTTGCCATGACCAGACCGTGGGTCTTGAGCCCCGCTAAAACACAACTTTTACATAAACAATCCAAACTTGGCCTCTTAAAATGGCTAAAAACCCCCTCGTTCTGGAATATCTTGGTAAGCATGCTGCGGACGATTTGGGCTATAAAAGTCCACCATACAGGATATTCTTATCGCTAGGTGGGATAAGAATTGCACACCTTTGCATTGCTTGGCTCACTCATTGAATCCTAGGTTCTATAGTCATGATTGGTTCAATGGTGGGCCCTCTTGCAGATTCCCTCCTCACATGGATGGAGAGATTCATAGGGGAGGAAAGTAGCATTTAAAAGGATATATCATGATAGAGCATCCCTTCAGGAGGTGGAGAAGGGCCTCACAGAGTTCTCCATCAACACTGGCAGATTTGGAGGGTATGATGTGCTTGGAGACAGGGGGGTCAAGAAGTCCCATGGTTGGTGGGCAACTTATGGGGCATCATGCCCTATTCTTCAACAGTTAGTCATGAGGGTCCTCTCTTAGCTACTTCATCCTCTTGTTGTGAGAGGAATTGGAGCACATATGGGAACTTGTACAGTTTGAGGAAGAGCAGGCTTGAGCAGTCCAAGGCAGAGGCAATGGTGTATGTGCACACCAACCTTCCTCTTATTTATAGGCAGTGTAAGAAGTGGTTGAAGGGGAAGACAAAGATGTGGGATGCATTTCCTGATGATATAGGTTTGGATGACAATGTGGAGTTGGCATTAGCCAACATGGATCTTAATGGCCCAGTGCTAGGGCTAGTCACTTTTGATGATGAGTCTCTTGAGGGGTGATTCTCCACACTAGCAGATGCAACAACAGATCTTGGATTGGGTACATAGGAGGAAGAGGAGGATGGAGGAGAGAGCAATGACAATGATGGTGATTTTGCCATGGAGGAGGACTATTGACAGCGGCCAGTTCCACTGACCAACTATGAGATTCTTCTCTATTTTGTATTTGCCAGTGGCATTCTCTTGATATCTATGTAATACATTTTGGTTTAAACTTAATGAGAAATTTGCTATGGTTCTAAACTTCTATTATTCTTGTGTGCTTGATCATGATTCATCATTGAATGATTGATGTAGTAACTAGTTGTAACTTGTATCATTGTATGATGTATCAATATTCTGTAAATGTTCTAGTTTTAAAAAAAATGGATCTGTATGTTAATTTTTTTAATGTATATATATATGTCCCGTGTCGGATACTCGTATCCACATGTCCCTCGTGTCCCTTGTCATCGTGTTGTCATGTGATTTAGATATACTCTAACATTGGTTGGGTTTCATTCTCAACACTTAATATTGATCATTATTGAGATAGAGGTGGAAAGAGACCTCTCTAAAATCACAAACTATTTAGTCAGCTGATCCCATGAAAGATTGTTGCATAAAACATGATGCTTCCTTGTGTCAGACTCTAATGTGCATATGCAGTAATTATGTTAATCTCCAGCAACATAATTATTAGGCTTTTGTGTGAACACTGAACTGAATGGCAGCTCAGCCTAAGCTGATCCATGCCAGGTGACATACTAAGTGATACATACCCTCGGGGATCCAGTGTATCTTAAATACACAGTTAGAATCCTTACTGGTCAAAATATAATGCTAGCTTTGGTGTTCTGACTGACTACTTCTAAAAGAACATATGGGTGACTTTAGATATGTCCAATATATTTCATTATCATATCATATGATTCCATTAACATTATCATGGTCAAATGAGGTTAGAAACTTATACACAGAAGTTTGGGGGACAAGTTAATAATAAATATCAAATTATTCAAGACAAGGAAGAGACCTTATTATAGCAATCGAAGAGACATTGTTATACCAGCATTTCTACGCTCAACTGCATCATGCAGGGCCAATATTCGTGGAGGACAAAAGCTCTTAGTATCCATGTCGATTTTCTCTGTAAGGGTAGTACCTAGCCTTAGATATTTTGTTCATACGATGTAATGCACCATACAAGAAATAATTACAAGAAATTGCAGATATCAACTGACCTGTGCCTAAAAACTGCTCCAGGGAATTGGTTTGTTACATATGTGTTATTGGAAAGGTACTGTTCACTTAAGCTTATAGGCTATAGCTCAAGTTTGATTGTCATATGGTTAATACAAGGATAAATGACTAGTAGGCAGTTAGATACTGGGAGCCTTCTTGGGAATCATAGAAGCTTCATGCTATCTGTTAGATTATAAGGATTGTAAACACACACAAATTTACAAGTTGTATATAGTTATCTTGGGGTGTTATATTGATAGCTGTAACTTCAAACACAGCTTTATCAATAATAATATTGATTTTTCTGTTACTGTCATTTATATTTCATGGTTATAATGCTCATATAAGTTTATGCTTGTCCCTGTGTTTGAGTATTGATATGCTCTACCTGTGCAAGAACCTATGGAATATTTAATTCTCAAAACTTTAATGTGTTTTTGCTATTTATTTTTGCAGTATTCTGCAGTCTTTTATAGAGTTGATGGGCATGGCGGTGCTTCATCTTCTGCATCAGCTGGATTATTAGGCATCACTTCCCCTGACAGCTCCCCGCCTGATACCTTTCGCCCCCCGCCAAGGCCTTTGCCATATGATGTAGATCCTAGATATGTCCGTCTACAGCGTGATGGGCTGGTTTCACGGCGTGAAAAGACTAGTAGTTATTTGCATGAAGAGTCTGAGCCTATTAGAAGAGACAATAATGAAGGATGTGTTGAAGCATTTACTACATTACAGAAAAGGAATGGTGCTGATGGTGAAGAACAGATTCAAGGTTATCATACCGAAACCTCAGAGAAATGCCAATCATCTAAAACAATGCTGAGTGTTGAATCTGTTATTGCTCTCGTAGAAGATGAAGACATCTGCCCCACTTGTCTTGATGGTATTATCCACCGTCTTCTATCATGCTTTTTATTTTTGTGATTATATATTGAAAGCTGTCTTTAATGTCTCAGAGAACTTTTGGAATTTTCTAATCTGGCATTTAAATAGACACTTAGTTTTAAACTGTGTTGGTGCTCTGGTGTCTTCTATCTTTACTATGAGCTGTTTATCAACATGACAAAGTGTGAATTGCATTTTCATTTATAGTTTTCTATTTTTTATTGCTTTTTATTTAGGCAATTCATTATTGGAATTTTCTAGACATCCATTTAGAAGGGTGATTATTAAAACTTTGGAGGCTAGAAGAGACTAAATTGTGCCTGTGTCTGGTATTTGCTTCTCCATTATTATGGTTGCCATTGTCTCTGTTTCAACTTAGTGTTCTGCATGTCCTTTGTGAATCTCAATAGTTTCTATTTCAGATAACTAAATGAGATTGTTAGCAGCTTTATTTGAGAGACTTTGAAGTATTACTGCACCCCAAAAGTTTTCCCAAATCATCTTAAAATAATGAAGGGAAGAAACAGAAGAAAAATTATGAAGGCCCATTAATTAAAAACATGTGTAAAATCCCGGCAGTAATTATCAATGCCATCAGTGCTGTTTTGTGTACTAATCTTGGTATCTTGAGTTGTCAGTGTACTGCATTGTTTTCTGGTCTTTTGCATTTTTGTTGTTGTTGTAAAAGACGTTTCCTTTAAGTGTTACTATATGCAAATAGGTACAATTTGGGCATTTCTATTAAAAAAAGTGGACCAAATTGCGGTCACTGCAAGCTGATAAATAGGTTGCCTTAAAAGCTAACAAAATTGCCCAAGAACATTACACTTATAAAATGATGTCACTTGAGCATGCAATAATAAACCAACAGTTCTCAAAAAGCCCTTTGGCATAAGAGCAACATAAACATTATGTTTTGTCATCAAGGAGCAAAACAAAGTGATGTGACATATCCGAGATTTTCATTTAGGCTACCATTGAGATCAAACCTGCCTCAGGAGGTGGGTGGTCTTTGTCAATCAGGGTGGATTCCACCCATCATTAGCTGACTCCATGTCAGGAATGTAGGTGCCCCAGCCATCATTCTCAGGCTGCTTTTCATTTTTCAAGATGGCTAGGGAAAGAGTTGGAAATTTATCATACAATGACCGTGGTGGAGGGCCGTGAGGCCAACTGTGGCACTGCTCCTGTCTTTTTGATGCTCAGCTAGCTCCATGTCATGGCTGCCCATCACTGTACTGAAATTGCCTGGAGTCAGCAGAAGGAGCTGCAGAATCCGTGAAAGGCTCCCTGCTTAGCGCAGGGAGTCCCACCTTAATAGTCCAGCAGCTGGCACATATGTGCTATGTCAAGTTCCACTTTTGGGACCTGTACAGTGATCTACAGTGAGAAATTAGCACATATCAATGAACTATCTGCCATGAAAAGCAATTCGTTGCTTGGGTCTAATTAAACATAGAAGCGTTCCCTTTTAGAATTTACAGATGAGAAATAAGTCTTCAATTCTAATGAGTTGTTCCATGTTGCTTGAAACTTGAGGGCCCAAGGCAACCTTTCCCCTTAGATGGAAGCCTTCTAGGAAATGGGGGCAGGGAGGAGTTGCCCACATAAATCAGAGACCCACTTAGAGCCCAGTTTAGTAAAACAACAGAACCAGCAAAACTGCTTTAGATTCCCGGTTCGCCCACAGGAAGGGCACTCTGGCTTGGGGATCCTAAGATGGATCAGTGGATGACCAATAGCAAGCCCACCCAAAATAAGGGACAGCCAAAAAGGCTGCCTCTTGTTCAACCAGGGATTTCTAGATGCTATGCAAGCTAAAAAGCCAAGTTGTCTGCCTTGGATTTCAGGGCCCAAGGCAACCTTTCCCCTTAGATGGAAGCCTTCTAGGAAATGAGGGCAGGGAGGAGTTGCCCACATAAATCAGAGACCCACTTAGAGCCCAGTTTAGTAAAACAACAGAACCAGCAAAACTGCTTTAGATTCCCGGTTCGCCCACAGGAAGGGCACTCTGGCTTGGGGATCCTAAGATGGATCAGTGGATGACCAATAGCAAGCCCACCCAAAATAAGGGACAGCCAAAAAGGCTGCCTCTTGTTCAACCAGGGATTTCTAGATGCTACGCAAGCTAAAAAGCCAAGTTGTCTGCTTGGATTTCAGTCTCCAAAGCTTGTTTACATGGGTGTTTGACACAGGTTTATGATAAAGTGTGTCTAGATTTTCCATACAGCATCTGGGTCCAGAATCCATTGGGCCAAAACCCAGTGCTACAGGCAAAGTCCTCGTGACCTCCCTAGCTGGTTGGCAGACTGAGGCTGGTCATGAATCCATACAGGTTAAATATTTATTATTTAAGTTCCTTGGTATCTCTTTGGCCTGTTGTATTTACAAGATCATAGTCTTTTATCCATATTTATAATTTTTGTGCAAATTTTTTCCACCTCATGCATAGATTCCTTTTTCTCAATGATTTGGGGAAATCTCAAATCCTGAATCCTCTGGCAACATTTTCTTCAACAGGACTAAACCTAAAAAATTACTGCTACTTTTGAAAACGGGGATTTAATTTGATTCAAGCCAGTTTGAAATACCAAATATTTTAAGAGTTTTTAATTTTATCCGTTCACGGAAACGGATAAATTTATCTTAATATATAAAAAAGTTCATACAAAGAATGATTCTGAGAGTCCATCACAGTTCAGAACAGGATTCCAAAAGGACTTACTGTTCCAACATTTATCATGACGTGATTATCTGTTCTATTCTGCTATATATGACTTTGAAAAAACTTCTATAACTATATGCCCTAACAAACTGACCTAGCAAAATATTTTAATATACTGAGAATACATAGGACCTGATTATGGAAGAACATGCCCACTTTGGGCTTCAGTCATGGACGCATCTTCATCCCCAGGAATTTTAAATGCTTTTTCTACAGTTACTAGTACTGTGTCTACAGGGATTCCAAAGGCCTGCTGCACTGTGTCATCTTCAAGCCTCTCCTCCTTAGCTGAACCAATGGAATCTGCAAACTTACCTACCATAGACTGAGAACTGCCAAAAAAGCCAAGTATTATGTTGTAATACTTTCCAATTCTGATGAGATTTTCTCAATCTGCCTGTTCTGAATCTCCAGGGCATTCTCCAATTCAACTTGCTCGATCATTTCGGCATTTAATTGCTCAGTTAGGCATGAGACAACCCTGTGCAAATCATCAATTTTCCCAGCCATTTTTCTTAAAGCTTTACGAATGTTCATCAACCCATTCTTTGTACAACAGCCTGATTTCGAATCCTCAGCCATAACAAGATCCAAAGCATCAAATGGTATTGAAAACAATCCCACATTCTTCCAGATTATAAACACAGTGCTGTTACCAATACCGCTGCCTGACAAGGACCAGATAGAACAGCACAGCACAGTGAACGGGGATTCCTCATGACGCCTAAAATGCCAGGGTCTGGGCCAAAGTGACTGACCTTCACGACAATAAACACAGACTCCCAAGAAGACAAACCAGACTGCTCTGAGACAACCTAGAAATTCACCATAGCTTCCAAGCTGAAACCACTGCCTCTTTAAAAGTTCCACCTGCATACCAGAGAGCGGTCATGAGGCTGTTAATACTCGCACCATGTGTTAGGGTTTAAGCGAGCAACAATAATAATAATCAGAGAAATAATACACAATCACAAGCAACCATATAGACATAGATATACCTTGGAAAACCCCATGCGGGGAAAAACCGGCACCAATGAAGATCTTCATTACATAGCCAAAACCAGCCAATCGGGCCAAGTGAGCTCACCTGCTCACCTCCAGGCCACTTTACAATGGAGCCTCCTCAAGCCTTATAAAGGCTTCTTTACATGCAATCCCTTGGGCCAATACCATGGACTACAAGAAACCATGTGCTATACCTAAACCACCTTTGACTCATTCCCGAGTCAAGGTTAACCCTAACAATCCCCCCTATAAGCTTGACTTGGGGATCTTACACACTCCCCTATCACCTAGGTCTATCTCCCGACTTTACCGGTGAGTTACTAGGGGTATGCATGCCTTACCAAGTCTTACAGCCATATGTCCATTTACATGCAAACTGCTTTATACAATTTTTTTTCCATGTGTCTTCATGGTGACTACACCATCACCATCCATTGCTTCATCCTCTCACTTTTTCATGCTCATCTTTCTTGCTCGTCTACTTGCTCGTTTTCTGCCATGCTCCTTTTGTACCTACATCCAACATTGTCATTGACGTCCATATAAAGAAGAATCCATCTACTAGATTACATGGGTCCTCAGTTGCTGTAACCACCAGGTCTATAGGAATTCTCTTCGCATACATGGTTCATCAATTTTGGTCCCAAAATTGAGATTAAACCATCTCACATTCCTCCCGTAATCGAAGACTCAACCGCTTCGATCCATATCAAGTTAGGCTACGAGTACATGTGCCACCCTCGTACCCTACCCAGTGGTTCATTCCACACTTGATGCAACATCCCTACTTTGCACATAAGAGGGATACCTTTTGTCTGTGCTTCTAGCACCCGGGGAAATCAAAACTTGCCTACGGCTAAGTTTCACGAGGACCAAAAAAAAAAAATACTGCTGGGTTGTTGGGTACCACTGAACATGCACCCCGCAATTAATTCAAAAACCATGTACAATACTTAAATGCTTTTTCATATGTGTGTGCTACCACTTCCTCGTCATGCCATTATTGCTGCCATACCCAAGGTTCTCCTCACATTCTTTTAACAAAGATCTTTGAACACCTTATGCTTCACCACAAAATACATTAATTATAAAAAAATATTATTAAAGTGGTGTCACCAACTAAAGGTCATACTAATGAAACCCCCTTTTTCTTAAATTGACGTGAATATCATAAAAGTTAGACCTTTATCAAAGCAAATTCCATAAAACGTTGACCCATGATGCCATTTGCACCACTTGCATTAAAACATTTAAAAATAGGATATTTTCACTTTGGGACATCACCTGTTCATTGTAAATTTATGTGCTTTCTCCTCTTCGTGCTTACCATTCACCTCACCGAATTTTCCTTTTCTAGCTTGGTTTATTCATGCATACAAATATTCATGGCTGTCTTGGCTTCTTTTCACATGGGCGATCCTTGAGCAAATACCTTTTATTCAACAGAGGTGCCAGCTCACGGAACACCTTTTATTCAACAGAGGTGCCAGCTCACGGAACAGATCTACCACTTCCGTCTTCAGCTTGGCGAACCCAAAATCCACGATCTTGCCATATCTCTTCACTACTTGCCTTTTCATCCAACGATTTTACTATGGCGGACTTCTTATTGACAGTGGATCTCCATGACATGAAAATCAACCTGGATCATCTTCACGTAGAACTGGACTTCGAATTACTCCTCTCATAGACTGGTTTCTCTTCCACGCTATTCTTTCCACATATGGGGAGGGTTCTGGGCAGTGCCTTTCCTTATTTTTCTTAGATCCGACGGATCCATCAGATCTTTAGTAGATCCAATCAGTTAAACAACACTTAAAACAACAGATCTCAAGATCTAGTCACATATCCATGATTTTCTTCGCAGATTGGCATGCCATCAACATCCAATCCACCACAAATCTCAATCGTAGCCACACGTAGGCCACTACTGTGTCTATTTGCGGCCTTCCACTGTCATGTGTAGCCTCCAGAAGCCTTTGCAAACAAGCTGGTCTCTTCTTCCATCGATGGCACAAGTCTCCACACTTACAATATTCTCAACGAGCACACCATAGCTCTGATACCAGTTGTTAGGGTTTAAACGAGCATCAATAATAATAATCCGAGAGAAATAATACACAATCACAAGCAACCATATAGACATATAGATATACCTTGGAAAACCCCATGCCGGGAAAAACCAGCACCAATGAAGATCTTCATTACATGGCCAAAATTGGCTAACTGGGCCAAGTGAGCTCACCCGCTCATCGTTCACTTTATAATGGAGCCTCCTCAAGCCTTATAAAGGCTTCTTTACAAGCAATCCCTTGGGCCATATTATCACATCCATAGTAGTCGGGCTACCATGATTGCAGATCAGTTTCTAGTATATTTTTGAGCAAGTCCTCTACACATTTTGATGAGATCATTTGATGATGAGCAGCATTTCGATGATCACTCTTATGCATTCAATGGATCCATAGCTTGTACATTTGACAGTCTCATGCCAAGACTAAGCCCCGTGACACCAGGTCGGTGACTGATTTAGCCATTCTCCTAACATCTAGAGAAGATTGATGGTAGTGCCCATGATATGTTCAGATGCAGTGCTTCAGTGATCCAGGTTGCTCAGATCAGGGACTCCGGTATAAGATACAACAGATATGATTGGTGCATTTGGATTGTTGATGTGCTTCTTCCTTTATCTAGGTAGTTTATGACTGGGTATATGATGATTGTTTACTGGCTATATTTTATATTATGCTTACTTGTCGATTAGAGTAGAAGTGGTTAGTTATTATGAGTAGGATATTCTTGTGTATACTTATTGGTCATGCCCTTAATTTATACTTACAGACTTGGTCATTCTTTCTTTCTAAGGATTTTGCTATCCATGGCATCATCAGTCACTTCTCCCATCCATCCGCTATCTTCCAGTTTTGATTTTATCCCGACTTACACCTTAACTAGTGATCTTGAGGACTCCCCCCTCCTAGACCTCTGTGTTGGATAGATTCCTTGTTTACATTGTGTCTCGGCTCTGGAGTGTGTGATTGTAGTCACAGTGATTGTTCTCCTCTAGTCCTCGAAAGCGAGTACTCCTATCAACAGTGTTGCTAAACACTAAAGCATCGAAGCTTAAATGCTATATCTAAAGGAATCCTAAGTAAGCAAAAACAATGTTGCTAAACACTACTGCTTATATCTATATTAGCTAGTCAGTGGCCAAAGGACGAGCACTCATCCTTGTTTGATGTAAGGCTGTTTGTTCCCACAGGGCAACAGGGTGGTCACTCCATCGGACCTATGGACGGTGGGGGGCAATGGAGGCCATACCGAGTCATATCTGAAGCCCAAAAGGCTTTCAGGGCACCTGCTTTTGGACGCTAGCTAGTGAAAATCTTTAAAAGTAAATTAAATGTTAAATCTCAAGTGAGAAAAGCTGACAAATAAATCAATTTGGTAAAAGGTTGCTTGTTTAGAGTCTATTGGAAGCATTCTCATCACTCCCATTTGTGAGACACTGCCATTCTCGGTGTTACTTTCTATTCAGCATATGTGTAGGTGGTCTACTTGGTTCCCTTATCCGATAGATTACAATGTTGAGTTGTCAAATCTCCCCCCTTAAGCCTAGCCTTGTTTCTCTGCCTTCACCCATGGTTAGCAAATTGGTCTAGTCTGTAAATGAGTATACACTTGAGGTTCCTATTTTTAATAGTTGGTTACTTTGATCTGGACTTATTATGATTATTATATTTATAATAGTCTAGCTACTGATATAATTGAAGAAGCATATTTCATCCTTTTGTACTTGCAACAACAATTATTTGTGATCTGGATCGTTATTTTGATCATTCTTGACTTGGTCAACCTAGTTTGACCAAGTCAACCACAGGGTTTGGGACAAGTTTGGGCAGACAATGTTCGAGATGGATTATTCATGGCCTATATGTGTCCATTAGATGGTTCCATGCTTCAGACGGTAGTTTCAGATGATGGTTTGATGAATTTTTATTATTATTATCATTTATAGGCCATTATTTTATTATTCCGGGCATGGACGAGCTTACAGGGGTATCACTTGATGGTCACATGGTGTATGAGTACTCATTTCTAGTGGATTTGAGTATTTTGAGTCCAGTGGTGCACTCAGTTATCAGTTCCAGGTAGTTATAGGTGATGATATGGTCAGATTACCACTTTATTGCGTTTTGCCATTCAGAAATGGCCTGTCCAACACTTTCATTCAGCATGTATGTTCTCCTAGGGCGCTCCTGAGGGTGATAGGGCGTCCAACCAGTCGTTATTACCATATTACCGCATCCCCAGACATTTTAGTGCAGTCCGTTTTGTGCTCGGGGCACTTGGCAGTGAGTTACAGGCATTTTTGTACTTTTAGAGGTGGTTTTGCGGCAGTAGAATGGCTAGGAAAGGAAATCGATTTGCCTCAGTAGAGCAAGGAATTGGCATGAGATTGGTTTGGGACGTCATGATGATATTTTCCACACCTTCCAGCATTGGTTCCGACATCAATGGGGTCCACACGTCATCCCATTCATGATTTTGGGGGATTATTATTGTATTTTTGGGCACACGTCCTAGTGCCTTTTGACACTTTATCACATGTCATGTTATTATTGATGTAGGTGGGGCATTAGTCTAGTGAAGACTTGATCTCCTAGACCCCCCCACCATGTTATAATGTTACGTTGTGTCTCTAGTCATCTTTTATGTCTCAGGTCCCCCCTAGGGCGTCATTGAGGGAGGATGTCCCCTCTATTTTGAGTGATCCATGCAGATCTTATTCCGACTCATCTTAGCCGTTGATTATCATTGTTATATCTTTTGATCTCAACCACTCATTTGAAAAGTAGTTAGGGTTTTGGTCTTTCTCATTCCTATTTAAGGAAGAGACCCCCCTCATTGTAAAGGGACTTTTGGCTCTTGGCTATTGGAATAGAAAAATATTCTTGTGAGAATTCTTGTGATTTTGGTTTGGATGTGGGCTATGGTGATTGAAACTACTTTTCCATTGCACTGAAAGATCTTGGTGGATATCGTGCATATTTTGGATCCATAATTTGATTTGCAGGTGAACGCGATGATTTGGAAGAGGGGCGCATTGGCTGGGGAGGCCCTCCTTGTCTTTCTCTTTTCAGATCTGGTTTATTTAGGGAGTAGTTTTGTCTTTGTACCAATTATTCTTTGCATATTATTTTTGCTTCCATCTACCTTCATTGTTGCTTACTGATTGAGCTTGTCTCCTTGGTTTTGCAGGAAGAGAGGGGTGCACTTGTCAACTTGGGAAAATCGTTGGAGCAAGAGAAGACACCAAGCTTTCATTTGATCTTTGCAGGAGTAATCTTCGTCATTCCGGCATTCATTCTCATCATCTAGGTACGCTCAGAAGGTATGTATTGTGTTCCTTTAACTTACCCATTTGTCATTTACTTCAAAACCCTAACTGCCAAATCTTCTAAAAATTCTCTAGGATTAATTATTTGGTTTACTAGCTAACCATTTCTGGGTTTTCATCCTTAGGCCTAACCCCAAGTGGGTCCTTAAGGGCGTCTTTCTCTGTGGACTCCATCAACCCCTTTCCCTAGGCACTAATCCCTCCATGCTTGCGCCTCCTTGGTTTGTTGGTCTTCTGAGTGGTTGATTCCTCTTTTTCGAGCTTGTAACCTTTGATACGTTCAGATCTATTGCCAAGCTGTGCTAGGAAGCCCTAAACTTGTCAGATCCGCTACTTGGGACCATTTTCCATATACTAAGTACACGTTTCCCAAGGCAGTTGATTTTGATCATTTACTCTAGCATCTACATCTTAGATTCATCCGTAATTCTGGGTTACTGTAATTGAACTAATCAACTTTCATATCTCATCTTCCCTAAGCCTCTACAGTAGCTCCATTTCTTAAATCTAGGGTTTTTCACCCTTCACCTTGCATACCTTGTTTGATTTGCTTGATTCTGTGAGTGGGTTAGATCTCTCCTGGCCGGAGTAGATCAAGGTCTCCCCCTTTGTTATCCAGGGATTTGATAAAAAAAGAGAAGAGTGCCTCGATTGGCGTGACAACCAATCCACCTTGGGAATCGAGGCCATCTTGGGTCACCTCTTTAGTTGCCCATCCCCTCTACCATCTTGGATAGGATCACCTTTAGCGGCAACTACAAGTTGTGTGATAACATCTTTGGCGCCGTTGCCGGGGAGGTAGAGGCTTACCTCAGGTATCTGCGAGTGTCCATGCGATCATTTCATATCTTATCGCATTTGGTTTCAATTTCTGGATGGTTACAATCTACATCTTTAAATTATTCATAGCCATCTCATTTCGCTCATCTCTCCCCGCTATTATACGACATATCTTTCGCTAGACGAGATTTATAGTTTTCCCTGGCGACTCCTAAACGTGACTTCGTTGAGGAATGACCTCATTTACATTCTTATGATCTCAGAAGTCGAGTCAATTCGAATCAAGTAGAAGGAACCCCACTTAAATATAATCGAAGATATCCCAAAGCTCAATCATCTAATTTCTTTTGGAAAATCGTGAATTCTTATGATTCTCCAAATCGTATTATAGGATCTCCTTCAACTAATCAGGTTCCTCCTACCTCTCCATCTCATCAAACAAATTCAATTTTTGGAACTAATCAAACTCCTCCAGGAAATAATAATCAAAATAACCCTCCGGTTGCTTGAAGATTTGGGAACAAAGCTAAAGCTTCACCTTTTGACTTTTCCCAAATCCCTGGTTCATCTCATGACATGCCCGATAAGTACTTTGAAAAGATTCCTAAATTTAGTGGAAGTTGTGCAACTCCCATTGAAGATCATATCGAAGTTGTCTGGTCTCATATGGAAGCCTATGGGGCTGAGTAAGAAGATGTTTATATGAAAGGTCTCTTCGCATCCTTAGAGGGTGATGCTCGAAAGTGGTTTGACCGCTTGCCTGTATCATCAGTTACTGGATGCGATGCATTCATCGAAAAGCTATAAAGCATGAGTGGTCTGTGAAGTTGGATGGACGTTTTCTTTTAAACCAACTTTTTGAAATTAAGAAGAAAGAAAACAAGTCTGTTCATGAATTCAACCTCCGTTTCGATAAGATAGTGGCCAATATACCTGAAGACATTAGGCCTAAAGAGCAAGCAATGTTGATTCATTACCTTAATTCATTTGAAGGTTACCTCGGCTACCATCTCAAAGACAAAAACCCGAAAGACCTCAAAGAAGCCCAAGAAAATGCTAGAAATGCTGAAGCCAATGCTGCCTCTATGGGGAAGCAATTTTTTTTCGATTCTATTAGTGCTTCGTCTTCTAGATCTGAGCCCAAAACTAGAAAGGGAAAAGAACTAGTTAAAGATCCCAACGATATGATGGAGAACATGCATGAAATGATGAAACATTTAACACTCCTAACTAGGGATTTGGCTAAGAATAAAGAATCAGAGAGATATAGGTAACCTTATGGCCCAAAACCTTATTGGAACCCTCAAAAGAGGCTCGCTAGTGATGATAACAAAAGAACCCCCGTGGGCCAAATGTCACCTGAACCACCTGGAATTAATTGGTCAAAAGAACAAAGAGAGGATGATCCTGAGTACCTCCCTCACAATGAGAATGCTTAGGATTCTCTTAAGAACATTAACTGGGTTGAAAATCTTGAATTTGTCCAGGACTTGGGACGTATATTGATAGATCAGGAGGAAGAGAGCAATGAAAGTCCGAGTCCTAGTATTCCCGTATTTGCCACATAACAACCTAAAAGCAGTGGCCAAGCTCCTATTAGGTATTATCAGAGAAGAAAAGATGGCCAAAAGCCACCTCCTTTCATTGAGAAGAAAAGTAGTGAGCAGCCTAGTCCAGTGAGTGAGCCTAACTCTGTTGTCCCAGATTGTGACTTAGACATCAATATCGAGAAAGAGTTGGACAAGGTTATGCATAATATTCTACTCACTGAAATAATGAAGATCCCATCTGTTAAAGAACAAGTGGTAGAATTTTTCGAGAGTATCCTTGAGACTACCGCTAAGCATGGTGAGGATCAACCTCCTTCAAACTTGACACCTAGTGCCATGGTTGAAGATGAGGAAGATCCTCCCATCAATATCCAGACAACTTATACGAGAGGAAGAATTGTAATCACCAACCCTTTTATCTTACACTTCATATAGGTGATATCCTTCTTCACAATTGCATGTTGGATACTGGAGCTTCCATGAACGTCATGCCATTGCAAGTGATGGAAGCCATGGGATTAAAATTTACCAGGCCATATGGAAACATGTGCGGCATAGACTCAGGACCAATTCAAGTTTTTGGCTTGATCAAGAACTTGAGAGTTGACCTGTTTTCATGCCCCGACATATCCCTGCTTATGGACGTAGTGGTCATAGATTTGCCTCCTGTCTACGGAATGCTTCTGTGTAGGAAGTGGTCCGTTGGATTAGGAGGCCATCTTTAGATGGACTTATCATACGCCACTATTCCTAACTCTGATGGTGCTATGGTTAGGATTTATCGGGAGCCATTTTATGATGGTCATCTTGGGAGTTTCGAGGATGGTATCAAGAATACTTATGGATAGGGAGAACTATTGCCTGAGGCTATTTTTATGGTCATGGGTAGCCCTGGTGAGGATCATAGTACTGGAAGAGAAGAGATTTGGAGGTCCTTTAGAGATGCTGACTCCACTGAGGAAGAGAATGATAGAATTGAATTAGCCAGAGAGATAAACTTTGAAATGCATCGTGGTGAAGTGTCTGGAGAAATACAAGCCTTGAATCAACCCGGTGATGTGGAACCACAAAATGTTGAACCTAATCCCATCACTGAAGTAGATGATTCTGAGAACATTTTAGAATAGGTAAGATGGGGTGAACATATGCCTAGAACAGTTAGGGAATTCCTTGCGTTGGTTGATCACAATATTGAAAGAGAAAGATAAGGGTTTGATCACATTCTTCCATGGATAAACAACAATAAAGGAACACATCCTTCTCCCAAATGACTCCAGATAGAGAAGTGATGATGAGCCAAATGACGCCCATTATTCTGATGTTCGCGATCTTTTATCTCATATGTCTTTGGAAGATGGTGTATTAAGGCATGCTAGTGACAACTCTATGAGTTGGCAAGAGCATGCCTTGGTACATGATACCCCTGAGGGAGAATTTTCATTGGATAACCTTGCCATTTTTCAGGAAACTACCCTCGTCACCAATACGACCAATGAAGGCGAGCTTTCATCGTCATATCCTTATTTGAGAAATATCCCTAGCTTCTTATTACCCCGTGAGTTACCTAGTGGTGAGGGAAGTATACACTCTAGTGATCCATCTCACATTCCTATTCCCTTGCCAACATTCCTAGAATTAGAAGCTTAGAGATTTCAAGACATGGCTTTGAACCATCCTGCACCTCCCACGATTCATCCTTCAAGTTTAGAGAACATGGTTGTTCCAATCCCATCCGGAGAAGGTAGTAGTAGAAGTAATGAAGACCGTATTATACCATCTCCCTTGGAAGAGGAAACTGATGAGGTTTTCAGGGACTTCTGGACTATGGGAAAAACTCCCAAGTATATCACTCACCCACAGGATGAAGAACCGAATGAAAAACATGAGAGGAGAAGAGTGATTCAGGAAGTTCTTATTGGTAGAGTAGCCATTCCTTTAGATGGTGGTCCTCCTAGATTTGATGTAGTTCCTCCTCGAAGGAACTCGAGAATAGTTACCCCACAACCACAAAACCGTGTTGATGTTCATCCTATTCCTATTCGTAATATTGAAGTCATTCATGAATCTATGAATCACCATAGAGTTTCTAGTGGTGATAGAGTCATAGTGCCGAACCATATATTTTACACAAGATCCTGGGGATTTGATGACATTTGGGTTGTACCATTTACGGTAGAGCGTTGTAGTGGCAACTTGTTCTTTCTTGCCAGTGGGAGTGGACAACAGATTTTGCTACCTATCAATTAGAGAGAGTTGAGGGAGTACATCCCTGACTTGAATTAGCGTGGACTTCCCTTGCCTGTTTAGATTAGACTAGGTGGGAAATTGAATAACCTCACTTGAGTAGTAGTTAGTTACTTGTGCCATTGAGTTTGGAACCTTGTTTTTCTTTCCTTGCCATTGAGTCTGGCACCTTTGTTAGTTTTCTTTATTTCTTGCAGCAAAATAAAACTTGTTAGTTAGTAGATCAACATTTTATTTCAACATTTTTATTTCCAGCATTCTACTTTAAGTACTTTTTATTTATGATGTTAATGACGACCGGTCTGTGAGATTGGTAGAGCTCTTTGCATTTTGCAGGCACTAGGTACATTATTTTTGAAGATGATGCAGATCTAGAGTGCAGGATCGTGGATCAATGCAGTGAGTGTTTTGGACTAGAGATTTTTGAGGTTCTCAAGCACTCTCTCCCTTAGAGCACTTGTCCCAGCTGGAGCTAGATGTTATCACATCCATAGTAGTCGGGCTACCATGATTGCAGATAAGTTTCCAGTATATTTTTTAGCCAGTCCTTTACACATTTTGATGAGATCAGTTGATGATGAGCAACATTTCAATGATCACTCTTATGCATTTAGTGGATCCATAGCTTGTACATTTGACAGTCTCATGCCAGGATTGAGCCCCATGACACCAGGTTGGTGACTGATTTAGCCATTCTCCTAACATCCAGAGCATATTGATGACAGTGCCCATGATATTTTCAGATGCAGTGCTTCAGTGATTTAGGTTGTTTAGATCAGGGACTCTGGTATATGATCTAGCAGGTATATGATTGGTGCATTTGGATTGCTGATGTGCTTCTTCCTTTATTCAGGTAGTTTATGACTAGGTATATGATGATTGTTTATTGGCTATATTTTATATTATGCTTACTTGTCGTTTAGAGTAGAAATGGTCAGTTACTATGAGTAGGAGATTCTTGTGTATACTCATTGGTCATGCCCATACTTTATAATTACCAGTGAAGCACCACTCGCCGGGGACTCGCAAGTACTCGCGAGTCTACCTGAGCGACCTCCCACACCGCGTAATCGGCAAAGCCTCGGCTAAGGACTCGCCCACTCACTGACAGAGGACTCGTGGAACCCGACAACAAGCCCGTGCGAAGGAAAAAGGGTGGATGGACGCCAAAATTATTGCCGCATGTGCAGTTCGGGTTGGCTCCGCCCACTCACTGGCAATCACCGGTAGAGGACTCGTGGAACCCGGCAACAGGCCTGCGCGAAAGAAAAAGGGTGGACAAACGCCAAAATTATTGCCGCGGGTGCAGTTCGGGTCGGCTCCGTTCCGGCGATGTCTACTGTCTATTGTTTTTATTTTGTTGTAAGTCCAAAACGGAACTACTATCCATAGTTCGGTCCTCGGAAAGGTCCACAACGGAACTATGGCCCGACTATGGACAGTGGACTTACCATAGTCGGTCCAAAGTCCACTGGCCATAGTTCCGGGTAAAGATCACTTTTTATTTTGACTAATGTCCATAAAAATTTCGGTTTGTTATATAGTTTTTGTTATATAGCTTATATTGATTTATATTTTTTATTATATAGCTTATATTGATTTATATTTTTTATTATATAGTTTTTGTTACATAGTTTTTTTATTTATATTTTTTGTTTATATTATTTATTATTTATTTTTGTTATATATTTTGTTATTATATTTTTTTTATTTTAATATAATTAATTTCTATTATTTTAAATTTTAAGTTTTTATTGCATTTTGGAAATTGTCTAAATTTTAAAGCATTTCCATAATAGTTTAAAGTGGAAATTGTTTAAATTTAAACTATAAAGTGGAAATTGCATTTTTTTGATTATTTTTATTTTTAATTTTAAATTTTTATTGCATTTTAAATGAGTGGAAATTGTAATTTTAGAGTTTATATGGATTGGAAATGCTTTTAACCTTTTTTTTTTCAAAATGTACAATATTTTTTATTTTTTTCCTATTTGCCGAGTCTGTCCCGAGTCTTCCCCGAGTTTTTCCCGAGTCCATGAGTCATATGCCAGCCGAGTCTTTGCCGAGTCCGAGTCGTGCAACATTGATAATTACAGACTTGGTCATTCCTTCTTTCTAAGGCTTTTGCTATCCATGGCATCATCAGTCACTTCCCCCATCCATCCTCTATCTTCCAGTTTTGATTTTATCCCAACTTATACCTTAACTAGTGATCTTGAGGACTTCCCCCACCTAGACCTCTATGTCGGGTAAAAACCTTGTTTACATTGTGTATTCAATGTGTTTGTGATCTTGAGGACTTCCCTCACCTATTCCTATCAATGGTGTTGCTAAACACTAAAGCATTGAAGCTTAAATGCTATATCTAAAGGAATGCTAAGTCAACAAAAACAATGTTGCTAAACACTATTGCTTATATCCATATTAGTTAGTTAGTGGCCAAAGGACGAGCACTCATCCTTGTTTGATGTAAGGCCATTTGTCCCCACAAGGCAACAGGGTGGTCACTCCATCGCACCTATGGACGGTGGCGGGCAATGGAGGTCATATCGAGTCATATCTGAAGCCCAAAAGGCTTTCAGGGAACCTGCTTTTGGAGGCTGGCTAGTGAAAATCTTTAAAAGTAAATTAAATGTTAAATCTCAAGTGAGAAAAGCTGACAAATAAATCAATTTGCTAAAAGGTTGCTTGTCTAGAGTCTATTGGAAACATTCTCATCACTTTACCCATTTGTGAGACACTGCCATCCCCTGTGTTACTTTCTATCCAGCATATGTGTAGGTGGTATCCCTGGTTCCCTTATCCGATAGATTACAGTGCGGAGGTTGTCAAGTCTTCCCCATTAAGCCTAGCCTTATTTCTCCGCCTTCACCCATGGTTAGCAAATTGGCCCAGTATGTAAATAAGTATACACTTGAGGTTCTTGTTTATAATAGTTGGTTACTTTGATCTAGACTTATTATTATTATTATATTTTCATGCTTACGCCAGTTAAACATCATTCTATGCTTTAGTCTAGCTACTGATATAATTGAAGAAGCATATTTCATCCTTTTGTACTTGCAACAACAATTATTTGTGATCTGGATCATTATTTTGATCATTCTTGACCTGGTACACCTAGTTTGACCAAGTCAACCGCAAGGTCCGCAATGAGTTTGGGTAGACAGTGTTTGAGATGGATTATTCATGGCCCATATGTGTCCATTAGATGGTTCCATGCTTCAGAGGTAGTTTCAGATGATGGTTTGATGGATTTTTATTATTATTATCATTTATAGGCCATTATTTTATTATTGAGAGCATGGATGAGCTTACAGGGGTATCACTTGATGGTCACATGGTGTATGAGTACTCATTCCTTGTGGATTTGAGTATTCTAAGTCCATTGGTGCACTCAGTTATTAGTTCCAGGTAGTTATAGTTGATGATATGGTCAGATTACCACTTTATTGCATTTTGCGATTCCGAAATGGCCTGTCCAACACTTTCATTGAGCATGTACGTTCTCCTAGGGTGCTCCTGAGGGGATATGGTGTCCAGCCAGTCGTTATTACCATATTACCCCATCCCTAGACATTTAAGTGTAGTCAGTTTTGTGCCCGGGGCACTTAGCAGTGAGTTATAGGCATTTTTGTACTTTTAGAGGTGGTTTTCCGACAGTAGAATGGCTAGCAAAGGAAATCGATTTGGCTCAATGGGGAAAGGAATTGGCCTGAGATTTGTCCGGGACGTCATGATGATATTTTCCACAACTTCCAGCATTGGTTTCGGCATCAATGGGGTCCACACGTCATCCCATTCATGATTTTGGGGTATTATTATTGTATTTTTGGGCACACGTCCTAGTGTCTTTTGACACTTGATAACATGTCATGTTATTATTGATGTAGGTGGGGCATTAGTCTAGTGAAGACTTGATATCCTAGACCCCCCCACCATGTTATGATGTTACATTGTCTCCCTAGTCATCTTTGATTTCTCACGTCTCCCCTAGAGTGTCATTGAGGGAGGATGTCCCCTCTATTTTGAGTGATCCATATATATCTTATTCCGGCTCATCTTAGCCATTGATTATCATTGTTATATCTTTTGATCTGAACCACTCATTTGAAAAATGGTTAGGGTTTTGGTCTCTCTCATTCCTATTTAAGGAAGAGACCCCACTCATTGTAAAGGGACTTTTGGCTCTTGGCTCTTGGAATAGAAAAATATTATTGTGAGAAACTCTTGTGATTTTGGTTTGGATATGGGCTATGGTGATTGAAACTACTTTTCCATTGCACTGAAAGATCTTGGTGGATATCTTGCATATTTTGGATCCATAATTTGATTTGCAGATGAAGGCGACGATTTGGAAGAGGGTCGCATTGGCTGGGGAGGCCCTCCTTGTCTCTCTCTTTTCAGATCCGATTTATTCAGGGAGTAGTTTTTCCTTTGTACCAATTATTCGCTGCATATTATTTTTGCTCGCATCTACCTTCATTGTTGCTTATTGATTGAGCTTGTCTCCTTGGTTTTGTAGGAAAAGAGGGGTGCACTTGTGGACTTGGGAAAATCGTTGGAGCAAGAGAAGACACCAAGCTTTCATTTGGTCTTTGCATGAGTAATCCTCGTCATTCATTCTCATCATCTAGGTACGCTCACAAGGTACATATTTTGTTCCTTTAACTTACCCATTTGTCATTTACTTCAAAATCCTAACTGCCAAATCTTCTAAAAATTCTCTAGGATTAATTATTTGGTTTACTGCCAAATCATTTCTGGGTTTTCATCCTTAGGCCTAGCCCAAGTGGGTCCTCAAGGGCGTCTTGCTCCGTGGACTCCAACAACCCCTTTCCCTAGGCACTGATCCCTCCATGCTTGTGCCATCCTTGGTTTGTTGGTCTTCTGAGTGGTTAATTCCTCTTTTTCGAGCTTGTGATCTTTGATACTGCCAAATCTATTGCCAAGTTGTGCTAGGAAGCCCTAAACTTGTCAGATCTGCTACTTGGGACCATTATCCATATTCTAAGTACACGTTTTCCAAGGCAATTGATTTTGATCATTTACTCTATCATCTACATTATAGATTCATCCTTAATTCTAGGTTACTATAATTGAACTAATCAACTTTCATATCTCATCTTCCCTAAGCTTCTATAGTAGCTCCATTTCTTAAATCTAGGGTTCTTCACCCTTCACCTTGCATACCTTCTTTGATTTTCTTGATTCGGTGAGTGGGTCTGATCTCTCCTGTCCGGAGTAGATTAGGGTCTCCCCCTTTGTTATCTAGGGCTTGGATAGCAAAAGGCGAAGAGTGCCTCGATTGGCGTGACAACCAATCCACCTTGGGAATTGAGGCCCTCTTGGGTCACCTCTTTAGTTGCCCGTCCCCTCTACCATCCTTGATAGGATCACCTTTAGGGGCTATTATCCACTAAATTGCACTTAGTGGATTCCGAGTGAACCGTTGAAGTTGTGAACATTTTCAATTTTCATTATCAGTGTTCCGAGATCCCTCAGGCCAAAATTTTTTGGCCCTTTGTAAGTTTTGCATGTCCAGACCCTGCGGGGATTTTGGAATAAGTTGGTCTAGCATGAGTTTTTTATGAAAGGTTTGGCCTTCCTTAATGTTTGTTATCAGGGGAATACTCTAGAGTGTTTTTCCTTAGGGATTATGCGTTACTGAAAAGTGACGTATAATTCCCGAGTTTTTCACTCACACCTCCAAAGCTGGAGTGTTTCCATGATAACGAATTTTGAGAGGTTATTAAAATCTACTGGAATGTATTTTTGTAACATGCTAGCCATCAGTATTGAGTCATATGGATATGCACTAGGTCCCCTAGGATTTTTGAGTCATAATGAGAAAATTAATTTTTCAGAGTTTATGAGATTTTTTAATAATTTAATTAAAAAATGAGAAAAGTGATAAAAGATGGGTTAGGAGGTGAATTTGGACATGGGGGTGCTCGTTTTCTAACCCAGAGCACCCATAAGACCCCTAAACCCACTTTTCCTAAGTATTGAGTGATTATTTTTCACTTAATCAAATTTCTCTCCAAAATATTAAAAAAGTATTTTTTAATTCAAAAATAATGGATTTGGAGAAAATCCAAACTCGTACAAAAAAGGTAGGTGGTCTGGTGAGTTGGCCCAGATGACTTGGCAAGTTCATTTAAGGAAGATTCCAAGCAATATTTGGAGAGATTGGGCATTAAATGAAGAGCTATGAGTTGTCCCTCCTTGGGATTTGCGCCCTCCCTCATGAGGAATGCATTTTCTTGATGTGGCACTTGAGGAGTGGAAGGGACGAGCTTCCAAAGCTCATGAGGTAGGCGCCTACCATAGGTGGCACCCACCTCACCTCCCTATCCCTCAATCTATACTCCAATCACCTCTTATCACGGGATTTGACTCCCACACATGTCATTTCAAACCCTATTTTGGGCTCTCCTTCACAAATTCGAATTTCTCTTGAGAGTTTCTATAAAAGCAAGGCATTGCTCCACTGAGTTTCATGGATGCAAGAAACCTCTGCTCATTGTACTAGTGAATATATTTTTAATGCAAGTGAAAGGCTTTGGAGGTCCATTGGTGTACATTTGTTGGATGCATGCAAGCATATGAGGTGATATTGCTCTAGTTTAGTCTTCTTTTGTTTATATATGATTGTAGATCTAGCATGATTGATTCATAGAATAAACATTTTGGTTGTAACTTGCTTATTTGTGTATTGTTTTGAAAGATTAGAAGTAGCCAACTATACTAGTTTGTATTTAGGCTCTTTGAATTTTTCTTTACCAAGCACACTAGATTTTACTCATTTGTATGCAAGGATTTGCTCAAGGTTTTTGCAGATCACAAGCTTGAAGAGGTCTTGGAACTAGTTTGTCTCTTCTCTCCTCTTCAACACAAACTAATATTGTATTTTAGGGATTTTCCAAGGCTTCACAAAGATCAAGCTTGGGTTTGAAGGGTTCATCCATCAACTTCAAATTTAAAACATTCTTCTCTTTCCCTTTTTGCTATTTTCTAAGTATTTGAGTTTTAGATCCATACTTTTCTTACAATCATTTTCAGATCTACATACTTAGAAATCACATGCTAGATTATATCTAAGCTCCTATAAGTCTATTTTGCATTAGATCTAAGCTAGGTTTGAAACTTTCTATACTTTGAAAGATTTTCGAAATTTTTCTAAGTATAAAATTTTTCAAATTTTTTTATTTTTTCATTGTGTTTGCCATCATATTCTAAGAGATTTACTTGCTGGTTTTTAGCAGATCCAAGGAAAAAGAGGAGGAAGCTCTAGCGAAATTTCGCTAAAACTTGCCAAAAACACCTTCAAAGGGACCCACTTTTAGCATTGTTTCAAATTTCAACTTGTAAGCCCTTAGATCCAAGTCTAAAAGGACTAAGAGGCAGTTTTATTTGAGCATAAATTGTAAATCATTAAACGAGAGCAGTGGGGTAACTAGCACCCACATCCCATCCCCCCTCGGGGGATTTGTGTATTTTGTCAATTTTCGTGTGTTTGCAATTTTTCTAACTCCACCCATTCACACACTCACTTTTGAAGTGCAGGGTGTATCTTCCATCTAATTTTGCATTTTAATAATTTTCCATTTTTGCAAAAGTAGAGTAGAAATAAAACCGTCTTCGTTGCCACGAAGTATGCTCTCACCTTCACCCAAAGGCAATTTTGCTGATTAGTGGAGGTTGATCAGAAAGTGACGCATAAGATTGGCCATCAATATATTTTCATTTATAAGTTTTATATTTCAATTTCATAAGACTCTTGAACTTAGCTGAAAAGCAAGTCAAGAGCGTTCTTTGTCGAAGGGTCGATGGTTACTTGCTTCAAAACTTGAATAAACTATTTGCCTACACTGCGTATGCTCTGCCCACCAGCAGTACGTCTGAGCTGTAGGATACCAAAAGTAGCTGGAAGCACTTTTTAATTCTCACATTTAACTTAATCAGTCACCTAATAAAATTAACTACCCACAAAATAGTGAAAATCCGTTACTTCGAAACTAGTTTTTGGTGGGGAAGTTCCGCATGGGGACGCTGGGTAGCTGTACTCTGACCTTGGGGCACCGTTAGACTACATCCTTGTTGGTGTAGTGTTGAACACGTGCTTAGGGTATTGATAGTCCAACATGTCCTTGTACGGAAGCACCAATCTCTAGATTTCCGGACATTCCTCTCTGTCCCTTTATGGTATATCGAGAGTTTCCCTTCTTTTCCCTAATCAAGATTCATTTTAATAATTTAAAATCAACCAAGAGACAATTGCACAACATTTTACTTTTCTAGCATTTACAAATTTCACACTGTGTTTTGACTCCATAAGGCACTGGTCCTTGCACTTCTTTCATTTTACTTTTTATCAATATCAAGTATTTGTGCATCTTTATAATTCACAGTGATTTATTTGAACTTATGCTGGTGAAAGCTTTCTTAACTATTGTTGCAATTACAGTTTGAACCTTTAATCAAAAACTCCCAAAAACATTAATAAACAACCCATCACTTAACTGGAAGACCCTAACAACCTTAGTAACTTTCCATAGGGACTACCCCCCTTGGCTTTCGTTGGGAATTTTTCCTAAACGGAGGAGTCAAGAACCAAGTGACATACTTGACTCGAGACTTGCCACCAAGGGCACACCGAGCGACATCATAGGTTTCTGCTGCGACAAAGACGGTGTGTAATCCGTTGGCAACAGGGGCAACTACAAGTTGTGTGATAACAGGCCAATACCATGGGCTACAAGAAACCATGTGCCCAAAACTATGTGCTAGATCTAAACCACCTTTGACTCATTCCCGAGTCAAGGTTAACCCTAACACCATGGGAGGAAGGGAAGAAATGTCCAGAGGGTATGGTGCCATGGGGGGTAGTTAATACCTACACCTCGTTCCAATTTATATCACAGATGGCTTCGCTGCCTTTAATCTTATCATGCATGTATGGCCTACTCTAATAAACTTATGGGATTAACATTAATTTGGGGTCTCCACCATTTTTAGCCATTACCCCTTTATTCAAATACACAGCCTTATATGCCATTTAATCTGCCAACATATTGCTTTATTACTGGACATGGATGAATTCTTTTTCAAAGCGAGCCATTAACCCTTGAATTATTTCGATCATTCTGGATAAGATTGATCTTCTCGTGGCTCTGACCCTTCTAACTTGATCTATAAAAATCACAGTCACCTACAACCTTGACCTTTTTTACATTCTGATCTAGAAGAGTGACTAGTCCAAGGTACAGAGCATATACCTCTGCTTGATTGTTCGTCATTATTCCAAGCCTCCATGCCAAAGTTACCTCTTGTATTCGTCCGGGGCCTAGATTAATCTGCCCTTCACTGCCCTGCCCTGCGCCTGCAATGCCTCAAATGTTCAAGAGTTTTATGAAAGGCTATATTGAACATAAAATTGATTATTTTACACCTGAGGACAATAGGAAATTCTCTTGGTGAAATGTTTGTTCATGTATTCAGGTGGCATTGATAAGGGGAAGCCTGGAATATTTAAGGAACAAATGAACAATATTACATACTCTTATCATTTACTATGTGGTCGAAGCTTGGTTTTACATACATTCATTAAGAAATGAACATTTAAAGTATCTGCTTATAATTCGATGTGTTTATTCCTGCAGTATTTCATTTTAGCCACATCAAATTTTGAGGTTGGGGTTGTTAAATCCTTGGATTTGGTATTTTTTTTCGAATCAGGGCCACTTTGCTCTAGTATACAAAATAGAGAATCAGGGCCACTTTGCTCCAGTATACAAAATAGAGTAAATTCAATTAGAATCAGGGCCACTTTGCTCCAGTATAAAAAATAGAGTAAATTCAATTAGAATCAGTGCCACTTTTGCACAGAATTTTGTTAAGGCAAGTAAAAATAAAATTGGTCAAATTGAACTTGATTCAAGTCATTACTGGAGTAGTCGAGGATGTTTTTTTTACAAGAACGGTTATGATTGTATTATATAAAAAGGCTGCGGCTAAACCTGCAGCTGAGAGATACACAAATTCAAAATTGTCCTCAAAGATATGGAGTTGCCATCGCTTTTCTGTACACTTACATTATCTACTGCATTCCTGCTTACAAGTGTAAATTCTTACAAATTGCTCTCATAACACAATACAAAAACAGAACATGTTTACTTAATTGGTTTTATGAGTTTTCCCCAACATGGCTTTCTATGGTTAACTGATGACCCATGGAAATGTTTGATTCTGCCTCCTCCTCTCTTTCTTCTTGTCTTGATTTTCTTCCCCTTGTAAGAGGAGGGGAGGAACATTACATCAGGGTGTTGGCAAAGGAGAGTGATTGAGAAGACACAAATGAACCCACTTGCTTCAATGGAGCTACAGAAGGCTGTATGGAATGCAGTACTTCTGAAGAATTTGGTTCCTGTGCTTCTTCGTCTTCTGACTCTGCAGCCTCTTCGTTCTCCTCTGTTTCCTTTGAATCATTCGCTTCTTCCTCTTCTTCCCCCTCTTCCTTCTCTACTCCCTTCAATTCCATATGGATTTCCTTGCTTCCATTGGGGGCTCTTCATGTCCCTGACTTATTTCTTGTATCACTTCCTCTGCTGAGATCTTTGATGTTTTTTTCACTGGATCCATTGGGGTTATTGATCCATCTTTAGGTTCCGAAGCGATCATACATGGTTCTGCCTCTGTGCTACCTACTTCCTACTCCCTTTAAAACTTCAAGTGGCTCAAATCTGTTGTTTCCCTTTATGGGCTGATTTGTCTGAGTATTCTTCAGCTGCTGTGACCCCTTGGGTGGCTGCTTTCTTTCGCTTGTTAGGAATTGGCTTGAAAGAGTTCTGTTCTTGATTGCTAGAAGGGTTTCTTTCTGGTTTAAGAGTGCCTTGGTTTCTTGGGTTTCCAGACAATTCTTAGCGAGGTGTCTGTATTCATGACAGAAATTACATTTAAAAGGAAGTTGGTCATAATCTAAAGCTAGGTTGCGTGGGAGACCACCCCCACTTCCGAAGGAAGTGTCTAGGAAGCGCTGGGAAAGCGCGCTTCCTAAACGCTCCCATATGGGATCATTTTCAGGAAGCTCGTTTCCTTGCCAAAAAAATGCTCCCTCCTTTTTTTTCCAATTTTTCTTTTAAAAAAACCAAAAAGTTAAGTGATGGGTGGGGGGGAACTAACCCTAGGTCCATACTAATGCTATATAAAGGAGGAAAAGCCTACTCTAATAGCAAAAAACCTATCCTTAGTAATTATCAGTAGCATTAAATGGTAATATTAAATTCTTAAAGTTGACATTCTCCTTATTTTTCATTTTCTATCATTTTACTTAAATTTTTAACATTACCATTAATTGTTTAAGGATGTTTGAGAGTGGTTCAAACCTCATTGGACTTCAAATGCAAAAAGTAAAATTTTTGATCCTATTCAAAATTCAACAGGCTTAACAGTTTTTAGGATTTCAGGATTGCAATGTTTCCACTGGATTCTATCATGTATGAGGGTACGGGATTGACATTTAATCAAACACATCAACCCCTCTATGTACCTTGATGTTGGTGGTGCTGATTGTTCAGATAGATGTTGGTGGCCTCAAAACTAGTTTTTGAAGAATCCCTAGTTTATAGCCTATTTATTGATGTACTTTGGTTCAGATACGGATTGCACTTGGTGCTATTTTGGTTGTATGCACTCTTACTTGCTATATACATGAGAAACTTTGCATATTTGTGTATAATGGTTTGAATTCTGATGGATGCACATGGTTTTGTTGACATATGCATTAAAATATATAAAAATATGTATTATATAAAAAACGCTCCCAAAACGCTACCAAACTGGAATCTTTTGAAAATTTCACTTTTCGCTCCTGCTCCCGCTCACGCTGCCTGCTTCTGCTCCACTCCCAAGCAACCTTGAAGGCTTGATCTAAAGCTTGAAGATGACTCCATTCATCCATATTGATTTGGATTGCCTTTGGGAGGACCTTTTCCAGATCCACCTCCACACATATTCTGGTATAGGAGTATCAATTGCCCTTTGGTTCAGCTCCATCAATGAAACACCCAGCTCTCTACCTATATCTCTAAGAGTATTTTCTTCCCAGAACATTAATGGAAGATGAGGCAGTCTGATCCACACAAGGGCCGCTGTTATCTCTTCCTGAGGATTGAAATCAAGAGACTTCCGAGTTAGGAATAGACCCCTAGATCCCATGAAGTAGGGTGTAGATCGGAAAATCAAATCACAATTTCCTTGTAGTGAAACAGATAAATAAAAAAAACCCCTTCCAGAAGAAAATAGAAATACCTTTACTTGGAGCCTGGAGGCCCATTGATCTGCTATCCAAGCTTCTACATTTCTTGGAGTGGGCCATAATCCCACTAGAGCACGTTCAGAGAAAATGAGGGCTGCTCTTTTCCTCAGAGCTGGAGTAACAAGATCAATCTGAGGAACTGAATCCAATTTTTTGAGAAATAGGTTTTGCAGAGAACGAGTTCCTTTGACCGACCTCAAGGCTCTAACCAGTGTTTTGAAAGCTTCCACATCTGCATTTGATTCCTTTTCCATTACCACTGACCCCAGCACCACTGTGCTGCTTGGGCTTGGGCATGAAACAGAACCTTCACGCGGACAGGCTCTCTCAAGATGGAAATTGACAGGCAGCGGCTAGGTTGGAAGCTTCACGTAGATGACTCCTCTTGGGCAAGCAGGTCAAATAGAATCCAGGCAGACGAGGGCTAGGGCAAGAACCCTAGCCGTAGGGGAGAACGTGGGGTATCGACAACAACATTATGAAATATTTATGAATATAACAAGTTGCTATACTGAATCCTGATGCACGCGGATGTTGACGAAGTATCTTTTTGCAAGTGGGATCCATTCTTTTAGTTAAAATATAAGATGAAATTACCATGGTTAGAGATTCCTGCCAAGAAAACCCCTAGCTGAGGATGTTTAAGAATATTCATAAATGCCATTTATTTGGAGTTTGTGTTATCTGTTTAATCTGTTTTGCTCAAATATCTCAACCTGCTTGAAGCTGACTTAGATGATTATATCATTGGATTCTGATGGTATTATTAGTAAACCAGTATAAGTCGTCCAATCCTGTCACATTCTTAGTTGTTAATGTGCTAATGTTCATTAAGATGTGTTTGAACTTTGAATATGAAGTTCATGCAAATAGTTGGAGCCTACATTAGTTATATTCATTTTATATTGTTATATGTCAGAAATCTGTTTGTATATAGAAGATTATCATGCTTTTAAGAGAACCTGGCTTTGTCTTCATTGGTCCAAAGAGTAATAAATTTTTATCTCATTTGTTTATTTATTAAGTGTTTTTAATCTAGTATGGAACCTGTTTGACTAATGCAGTAGTGTCATTATTTTATATAGGGGCTCATGAACCAAATGTTTCTAAAATGTTTATTTTATATTGTTTTGTAGAGTATACTGTTGAAAATCCTAAAATTTGTGCTCAATGTGGTCACCATTTTCATCTCGGCTGCATTTATGAGTGGATGGAACGGAGTGAAAACTGTCCAGTCTGTAATAAGGTATACTTTTTGGACTTGATGATTTGTTCGAGCCTTTCTTTGCATATGATTCAGTGCTAATATTTTAGTTTAGCTATTAGTTGGAAGTTTGGAACAAAGTCTTAATTGTGGAGAGTGATGCTTGTAGTTGTAACTACAATGAAATCACTGTAGAATGAGATCTTTTCATTGCTTTTGCATATATACAGTACCTTATTGTGCTTTTTATATGTCATTCAATATTAACATATTTTGGTTCTTTATTGTAGGAAATTTCATTTTTTACCTTTCTCAAAATAGGCATAATATGATTAAACATTTGTGGGAATATTATTATGAATGCTAAACTTTGCAAGTGATGCCTGAAAAGTACACATTGGTTAATCTCTTTGCAGCATGGCTAAAATAAATTTAAATAACATCTCAAAAATCCAAATTTGTGGATCTAGGCCTTGAACCATGTTTGGAAAGAATGGAAAATGGAAAACCAGTAAAGATCTTATAAGATAAAGTATGTCTCATGAAACAAATAAAATAAAATATTATCAGTTGTTCTCCGTAAATTTTCAGTCTTCTGGTTTATCATTTTTCTCTCTGTACTACTTTGTACTGGCACGATTTATTTATTTCTGCTGCAGAAATAAATCTGGGCTGAATGCTTTACCTGGAATTTCTAATAAGGGGCTGAATCATGCTTGCCAGTCCCAATGGAGCAACTAATTGAAGAACCCAGGTGCAACGAATGCCAAAGAATCCAGTGAAGGATCGATGCAGAGAGAGTCATTGCACTGACTAAGCTACTGGAAAATTGACCAAAGCAAAATGATTTTGATAACATATGTTTAGATGGGAATTTAAATTAAGTTTAAAATCTATGAAGTGTGGATACTGTGGTGAAAGTTGTGACCATGACTCACCACATGGTTAAAATAAAACGTCATTCCATGAAAAAGAAAAAAAAGTTTTTTAAACAAATCATTTCGTGAAAAAGAAAAAAAATGTTGTGTTCTCCAGAAACCATGCAACTACGATGAAGGAAATCATTGGCAACCCATCTGACCAAGTAAAAGTTGGAAGGTTGAATGTGTTTGGTGGGGTTTAAATTTACTAAATCTAAAGCCAATTATTAGCTTAAAGAGAAGTGTGATGTATCTTGCAGTAATCATGGAATGCTAGTGATGTAGAAATTTTAAAAATCTGCCCAGTATGAAATTTCCACCTCACTTCTATGAGGTCACGGATTTAATCCATAGAGTTTTCAGCTATAGTGCTGAAACTAATTTATTCAACAGCCCTGCAAGAAACTGCAAATCTACCCAATGCTACTTCTAGTCAAACTCAAGAATGTAGACTCCAGTGTCCACAGAGACTTCAAACATAGATCATCAGCAGAATATCTATCTCAGCACACTGATCTAAAAATGACTTCGTTGCAACAGAAATATAACAGCAACAAATCAGATCTGAAAGTGTCGTTATGCATGCTAAAACAACATAGCATTCATCCCTGCTGTCCTAATAGACCCTGAAACCTAACAACATAACAACAAATTAGCATACTAAAATAGCCACAAAACCTGCTCAATACATGACAAAAAACAGATCTTCAATCACAAATTTAGGACAACAGTGGTACACTTCATATTGTCACAGTAATGGAGATAAAGTACAATACCTCAGCTCATCCCAAGTTCGTACAAGTCCTTTTAGCTGATCCCAAGCAAGGGCTCTTCAATGTAGTTTAAACCCTAACTAGGGTATCCACAATCATTGCAAATCCTAACTGGCGATACAAAGGCAAAGCAAGGCATCCCACCAAGCTCTACAAGATAATCCTTGGAGCTTCCAAACAAGCTAGCATCAGATGCTTTGAATTTGTCAAACCCCAAGATCTCCAACTTGCATTTCACAAGCTACAATACTCAACACTTGCATCTCACAAGTCAAGAAACCCTAGTGTTAGCATCCCAGAAGCACTAATCCTTGTACAAGAGTAATTCATGAGCTTCCAAGATTTTTCAAACAGCGAGCATTACACCAACTATCAATCCCTAAAGATACAGATTTGTGGATCTTAACAAAGACACTCTCCTCCCTTTATACAGAATAAGGTGAGGGAGGCCAACAATAAAACATGTACTAAATCCATAAGCAACCCTAGGCTAAGTTAACAAACAAGGCTCCAAATGGAGTGCTCCTCAAAGCAAGATGTCCACATGTCACACTTGGGTTTGTCCAACCCCAAGGCGGTGTGCTCTCCAAGCTAGGTATCCACATGTCCAGCGCTCCTCCTCCAAGATGGTGTTCCCTCCAATCAATGGTTTCTCAACTCAAGCGTTCCTCCTCAAATTATGTATAAAGTATAAAGTGGTTACATGCTCCTAGGGCCAAGCGTCCAACCTCCAAGTTCCTAATGTCCTTCTCCAAGTGCTTAACGTCCTCCTCTAAGGTGGTTACTCTACATGTGCCAAGGCCATCATCTTCACCAATTGAGCGCTTGTAGAAGATTCCAAATATGCCACATGTGCCACTGCCAACTATCACATCAAGAAGTGTGCCTCCCTAGCATTGATCCCGAGGCAAGTATACACCCAAACTAAGCTCTCCAAATGTAAGTAAAAAATTAACAAAAGGGCGAGAAGACTAGAAGCTGTTCGCATCCCATAAAGTGTTCTTCTAGCTAGGTGAAAACACTTTTGGATAAACCAAAAGCTAATAGTAGGCACTCACATAAGAAAAAGGATAAGTGCATCCCGTCCAGAAAGACAAATAATAATATACTAAATGTGAATATACAAGGAATAATGATACAAAATCATGAAGATTGTCATATTTATAAGATATATGAGATATGACTATTCTAAGGGACATGATCGTATATAATAATTGTTGCTATAAATGCTAAAATATGGTATATTACATGCCCTTCCATCTAGGAAGTCTTTATCCTTGAAGCACAAGAGGAAACATGATGAACAGAACATTGAAGCTCCAAACAACATTCATGCATTGTAGAAGTGTCAATCTATCATTGGTTGACTTTTATCGGAAATAGCCATTGATAAGATTATCGAATGACGCTTTTCTTATCATCAATCCAAGTATGTCTTTGGAAAGAACTAGGAAAACAGTAAGGCTTTATTGTAAGTTTTTTTTCGTGATCTTCGTATTTGGACATTTTTGTCCAAGACTCCAAACCTAAGTTGTGTATTAATATGCCCATAAGAGACTTCTGTTAATTTGAAAATCGAGCTCAACCAACAGCCCTTGAAGTATTGATATTATAACATAGATTATAATCTCAGGAATCAGAGGCATAGGTTGGTATATAGAACTTGGGTACCTCATGCTTATGCACATAGTTTGTACTTGTAGCACAAGCTCCTAACCAATGCGCTAAGTGTGCATAAGTGCCCAGGCAGGTCTCTAATCCCAACCATCCCAAATCGGGTGGCACTTTATCAAATATATATAAAAGAGTGCTACACCAACTTTCATGCCCCTTTGGCATGATGAGTATCTTTTTCTCTCAAGGCCTTACAAGGATTCTGTTCTACAACCATGGAAAGGTACCTTTAAGTCCATGACTGGTTCCATTAGCAAGCAGACTGCTAAATCTAGAGCAGTCCAAAAGCTTCAATTACAATACCAAAGAGTTGTTCCTAGACTCATCTCTACTATGATTAGTGAGGGTCACTATACTCCAGGATAGTGTTTTTAATAATTCATGCTTAGGTATTCCTTTATGTTGTAGTTTGCATACATTCATTCTTCAAGCATTTGTGCACTTTGGTTCCCATTGGATAATGTCTGGTCTGCATGTCACCTTTGATCAGTCCTATGATCTGGGCAAGAGAATTAGGGTAGGGGCATTAATCTTAACATTGCACTTTTATTCTAACCAGAAGTTCCAACTTCTATGAATTCACTGCATTATATTAGAAGTAAAACTGCTGTTTAAGATCAATACATGTTATTAGTCCTAACCTTCAAGACCTTTGGAGCTATAGTGATGTAGTTACTGAGCAGTGGCTTTAACAATATTTCTGTTTGGGAACGACATATATCTTGAAATGGACCTTCTGGAATCGCTCATGGATGTTAATAATCCTCTTGCTGTAGGTCAAACATGCTGTGTCTTCTCTTTCTGCTACAAATGCAGGAAGGTGGCCCATATCATGCCCACAGTAGGGTGAGAAATGACAAAAAAAATGGGCTGAACTTTTCAAAGCCATTCTGATCTGGAAATCTGGCTTATTAATTCCTTGTTGCTGAACTGGAAAACTGCGTTATCATTCTGAAACCATTCGATGTTTCGATCCCAGAGCAGGGATCATCCTCAGGAGTTCTTAGGCACAAGATGATGGTTTGTTAAAAGAACGAATTACTACTTGATGAGTTTTAACCCGTCATCCCTATTTAGATTGTTCTGATTTAGCTCAATTTCAAGGGCCTCCCATGTCTTCCTTTTCTTGTAATGGTCCATTTTTGCGATGATTTTGCATTTTCAATACAAATGTGGTGTCCAGTATTATGTGAATCCTCCACCAATGCCGGTCTTTTTACCCTGTTATGCTTCAGATCAGCACAATACTCACTTAGTATTACATGAAACGATCTTCCGGTTTCACCAATATATTGTTTCCCGCATGAGCAAGGGATCGAGTACACACCTTTTTGTTTTTTAGGGTCGATAGCATCTTTTGAATGATCCAGCATTCTTTTAATCGAGTTTGGTGGGGAGAAAGAGATCTTGATGTCACCTTCCCCGAGGATCTTCGAAATTTAAGTAGTACCTTTTATGTAGGGTAGACTTATAGATTCGCCTTCCCTATTTCCATCATTGTTCCTGGTATGCGGCCCTCTTCTCACCTTGAAGACAGCCCTATCGGATTGTTTATTGCTATACCCATTTATCTTAAACACATTCCTAATGGTGCCTCAATTCTTGTTCGATGTGCTCCTCGTCTGAAATTGAGAGATCAGGTTTGAGAGGGTTGGATTGTGAAGCCTTGGGAAGGAGTCAAGAGTGATGTAAATAATCTCCTAGGGGAAAGAAATTGATGATGATAGATTGGTGTTCCAAAGGGTGGAAACAAGCAACCGATTCGTGATTAGAGTTGGACTGAGATCTATGTTGAGGTAGAACTCCTCAAAAGCTGTGGGGGTGGGTTTGCTAACCAATGATTAAGATGAAGTCGTTGGTCTCACTGTTCTAGTGTCGAAAGTAATCTAGGGCTATGCCCAATTGCCCATGGCTTGTTTCCAGAGGTAGATCTGACAAAGAGAAAAAAGAAAGTGATCCACTTGATGGAGTTTGTCTAGGGAGGTCCCCATAAATGCCGATTCCTTTGTGCTAACATAAGGGCTAAACAACTTTTGCATATGGCAACCCATATACTCAGTCGTAAACAAGATGTGATGCTTGGGATGGTGCAATGTAATGATATTGGGAGTTAAAGGTGGGGTCTTGGGTTGTTGCAAAGATGTTCTTTTTTGATGAGGGTAGGGTACTTCCATATTAGATAGTAGATTCTTCGATTTACAAAAGTTAGTGGCCCCTATTGTCACAAAATGTGGCGGTCTTTGTATTGGCAGAGAGTAATGACTGCCAAACCTGTGAAACCTTAAGACTCTGCCCCAAAGTGTCACACTGGGCAGTGTCCTCTCTCTTTAGGCTTCCCAAATCTGCTGAGGGCAGACCCAGACTAGCCACGAGAGGTATCCCTAGTTCTACTTTCCTGGGCACTTACCGGTAGAACCAACTTTCCCAAAGTAGTTGCAGGACCACTTTTGGAAGGAAAACAGGGCACATTTGAAGATTTAACAATTATGAAACTTGATACCCTGGGGGATTCACTTCTAAGGGGGAAAGGTAAATAAGAATAGTTGACAACCACTCCTAGAAATGTTAGAACAAGCAGCACACAGATAGACAATATAAACACAAGCTACTTGAAAGCAAACAACAAAAAAGGACCCAATAGGTGCCAGACAAACAAAGTTTCAATGCATGGACAACCTAAGGGTAACGGATCTGCCAACCGAAATGGTGCCTTTTGCTACCATATAAGGTCTTAGGCCAGGTGCCTTTCCTGGTTAAGCAGATCTTAGGGGAAAATAAACTCTCTAGTACAAGAATAATGGCTAGACTTGGGTTTAGAGGTTGCTGTCCTAAAACTTTACTTACTGCGGAAAATGGACCAGGACATAAAACAAGTCTAGGAAGATATAGAGACAGTACCGAAAAGCTATGCGCTATGCATAAAATTCCAGCCTTCAATATTGTCCGAGTATGGGATAAATTAAGCTTGAAAAACACACCCAAATGAAACTTATACAAAGATATAAGAGCTGGGTTTGATTTGAGAGTGACTTAGCACTAATATGGGCCTGCTATGGCTAAAAATCAGATCTGTTCTACTCAGAACAGCAAGCCAAACAAGTATGCAAGGGGGGTTCTAAGTGCCCAGATGGCTGAAAATGATCAATAGAGACTAGTGCCTACTCCAAGGGGTTAATGAAGTTAATAAACTAAGGTTGCAATCAAGAAAAACATTCATACAATAGCACAGAAAGATACAACCATGTAAACAGATAGAAAATACCTATACACACCACACATAACAGAGATAAAATAGTGGAAAATGGTGACAAATGGTTTTTCAACTATCAAGAAATGAGCTATGAGGAACTTACTCGGTGATTGGAGGCTGCTGAAATCGTCCCACCCTTCCTAGCAACTCCTTGTGTAGCTTCAACTCCAGAGAAATCTCCTCTACTGACTGGGGCGCACTTGGGCACTTGGTTTCTTCAACCTGCAACACAAGCAATGGAAATGGTTAGTGAAAATCACGAAACCAAAGCAAAATCAGCATTACAAGCCAAAATAAACATGTAGATTTAACAAGAAGTTTAGCAAGAAACATATAGAAAAGAGGGCGAATCAATTTCTCTAAGTGGAAGCCCCCCTGTGGCTGAGAAAACCAAGTTGCTTTGGGCAAGATTGACATTCCTTCTTGCATGCAAACCATGAAATTTGTTGCTCCAAGTCAATAGCACTGAATACCAACAAGATAGAGAGGATGACAAAGGACAACATTCATTCCAAATCCTCCAAACACAAGAGCAAAGATCAAAACTCAGAACTGGTTTCTATTATTGCTAAAAATGCCAAAAGTCTTTTACAAATGATGGTTCACTCTCTCTTATAGAGAAAGAGTGAACAAAATCCCTAGCCTTGAGAATCAATGGCTCAGATTAAAAGATGAGTTCAATAGATCCATGTATGAGAGATTTTCTCATTTACATTTTTCACAAATAGCTGGAATTAGAGGGGGTGAATTACCTCTTACAACCCATTTTTACAACATGAAAATACATCTTTTTGGCAAGTTAGATGCCTACGAGACATGGGGGAATCATTAGGGGGTCTCCCCTTACATATTTTTTGAGTTGTAACTTGATTTAGATGCTTTTATTTTGACTGATTTGATCAAATTCGCCCCAAGGAAGAGAAATGTGCCCCCCATGGTGGGCCATGCTAAAAATCAAGTAAGAACATGTTGTTTTTCCAAGGAGATGATAGAAATGTGTCTGTTGCGGCCTAAAACACACTTGACCACATATAAGTCTCCCAACCGCTATGTGTGTTCTCGAGGGCAACTATGAGTGTAGAACCCACTGTCACCTCGATTCTAAACTCCTCCGTTTAGACCTCAACTCCAAAAAGGTCAAGGAGGGTTGTCCCTACTTACTAAGATTCTTTTATGAGTTTCTTTTAGAGTTGTAATTTATTCAATGTTTAAATGACAAGCATTCATGCAGAGATGCAATAATTTTAATGACAAGCAAACCTTTTTTAACAATAAACCATATATAAATACAAGAGAAAAATAACAATTCACTAACCAGACCAGTGCCTACTTTACTTGGGCTACGGAGTCACAGATATAATAAAAGTAAGATTATCAAAGATACTAAAATTGCATTAAACCATTTACCAACCACTGTAATCAAAATATCACATCTATCATATGAGAAATACTTGAACAACCAATAAACAAAAGATGCTTGTAATGAGATTGAACTGAATTTTAATGCTTCAAAGTAAAGTACTAGAAAATGAAATAACAGTTGTAGTGTTTTGCAATTGGTCCTGTAAATTTTAATTGGTTTTAAGTCTCTCTTTAGCTTAGGGGAATTAAGGTTTGTGCCAGAAAATAAATGCTATTCTATGTGTCTACCCCATGAAGTTATCTCTTTCGATTTGAGAGAGACTGCCAGGTGCTCAAAAGGAGAACAAAAGGTTCTCAACTAACTCCATGGGTCAACCCCAAAGCTTGTTGGGTGCTCAACAGGGCACTAAGTGCCACGAGGCTCCCAACAGCCTCTACCCCTCTAGCTCCACAGATCAAACTTATTTTTCTCAGTATCTAGTTAAGATTAACTTATGAGTGCCTATTATTCTAGCCAACACTAATCCTTTCCCTTTCTTGTCACCCAGGATTGGTCGAACCGACAAGGGGAGTGAATACGAGGCAAAGATTGGGGCATAATTTATTTTAACTTTTGAATGAATAAATAATGAAATACAATGCAAGCCAGCACGATATTGCAAGGGTGGCAAAGCCTACTCACTTGCAAGGTGTGGGCAAATAATCTAAAGCAAAAATGACTTGAAAACAAATCTACTAGCCAACACGATTTTGCATGGATGGGCAGAGCCTCTTCTCATGCAAGGTGTGGGCAAACAATTATAACAAATGGAAATAAAAACATGAATTAAATCCTAGTCCTTTCAACAATTGTTATGCAAGAGTGGCAAAGCCAACTCAATAGCAAGCAATGGAATGGCCTAAACAGCTTAAGGAAACAAATGCTATCTAGCCACACAATTCTCTTCCTAATGAAGAGGGGCAAGCAAATTAACAAAATGAAAATAACATAAAACAAAACTAAACCTAGCCCCTCTGCACTCGCGATGAAAAAGTGGGCAAGCCCAACTTCTAATGCATGCAAGGGATGGCTGAAAATTTAAAGAGCAATTACAAGTAATGAAGAAGTAAGAAATCAAGCCCAAGAGACTCTTGTTGATGTAATTGTAACTTCGGAAGATATTCACTTGTATTTTATATTGTTATTATTATTGTATGTTATTTGTACCTCCGAGGAGATGTTTTTCCCTTCGGTCGGAGATGTCATTATTACATTTGGTCATGTAAATTTATTGAGGTAAATCCCCCATTGTAAGTTAGGGCAATAGATCCCCCTAGAGTCAATTGTATTAGGGTAATTGAGTCCCCTAGAGAAGTCGGCCCAGTCAGGTTTAGCTGGGGCCGACCTAGCTAGTGAGAAGGTCAAGTGAAAGTAAAGTATAAATAGAGAGTAAGGCTCTCTCATTTGAACACACACTCACTCACTCAAGTTCGCATTAGTGAGGGAGAGAAGACAAGTTCGCATAGGAGAAAAGAGAGAGAGCTGCAGAAGACTATCTTGTTTTGGGGTTTTCCATTTTGTGATATTGTATTGGTGACGATTCTGTCTCTAAGGAAGTTGCGGGGTTTTCTCTTTTATGGTTTCCCCGAGGAAAATCTTTGTGTCTCTTGTGTTATGCCGTGCATGTTATTCTTTTAGTTAAGATCCTAGATAATATTGATTAAAAGTAGAAAAACTAACAACTCTTTTGGGCTTGTTACAACAAGGAAAATTTCAGCCTTATTATTTACAAGAAAATGAGGTCAAAAATGAGAAATTTGACTTTTTTTTGGTGAGGGACTTGAAGTGGCCACTCTTGGGTGTTCTTTGAGCTTGTTAATGACCAAATTTGAGCATTCCCTTTCCTTGTAACATCAAAAACCTGCACAAAACAACAAGCTAATATTGTGCAAATGTGAGCATTCATATAAATTTCAGAAATTTTGCTAGTGCAATGTAATATGTAAAATAACTTGAAAAAGACGATTTATGAGTGCAAAATAAGCTAATTAAAATCTACAAAACATAAATGTTAGTTTGAAGATGCCATGTCCTTCAAAAGTTGTTGAACAATGGGGTATTCCACCCAGGAATCCCACTCTCCAAGCTTGAGCAACTTGTAACAAACTAGCTTCAACGTGCAAATGGGGTGAGAGATCAAACAAAGACTTGAGAAATCATATGTTCAAACTAGAAGTCCATGAACTTCTAAAATGCTAAGAAGATAACCCACATAACATGTAACCAACAATATCACAATGTTATTCTCAAGCAAAACAATTTGCTTGGGATCCACAAATGCAAGAATAAAACTAAGAATGAAACAATATTACTTCACAAAGAAAGCTAAGGACAATATTTCCTCCAAAGATTTTCTTCATTAACTTTAGAAAGCTGGAAATTACAATGGCTCTCTTCTTGGATAAGAATGGAAGCAAGAGAGCAAGAGAGAGCAAAAAATGAAAGACAACAAGAGAGAGCAAAAAATGAAAGAGAGCAAGAGCAGGAGTGATTGTAACCCAAATGAGGAGAAAGAGCTTCCTTATAAAGGAAAAAAGAAGGAAAGGGCCATTGTGCATGCTTGACACTTGTCACTTGAGAGAGAGAGGGGGCCCATGGAGAGGGGGGCGCATTTCCATCTTGGGCGCATTTGCTAGGGAGAGGAAACAAATAATGAGGGGGGAAACCCCCCTCTTGTGCTTTATCTTTCATCACTAAGGGGAAAGGGGGGGAAATAACCCAAGTGCCCCCCCCTTCCTTTGACTTTCACCCTTATCCCGACTCCCATGAAGAAGAGGGCGCACTTGCTAGGGAGGCCACTTCATACATGTGATACACTTGCTTGGGGGGCCCCTCTTGGGCCTTAATTTCACCTTAAGAACATAACATAACATTTTGAAACATTATTTGGCCACCCCAAGTGACTTTAGGCACTTTTCCAAAATTTGCCTTACTAATTATTTGCCAATTTTTATAATTTCCTTGACTGACTTAGGAAAATGTGTCCAAAACCTTAACAAGACTTGTTTGAATGACTTCAAACTTGGTCCAAGGGTGCAGGGGGTCTTATGCCATTTATCTTGAGTACCCACACCCCTATACAACATAAAAAATGACCACTTATCCCTCTTTTACATTACAATTTTTTTATGCCGAGGGACATTTTTTAATTACCAAAAATTAAAAAATCCTAAGTAAAACTTAATAAAATTCTGCAAGACTCTAGATAATGTCTAACATGGTAATATAGAACATTCCTAGGCCCCATTCATCCCATGGACTCGATCATTAGAACGCCTTTCACCACTTTGGAGTTTGGAGGTATTTTTGAGTGAAAAACTCAAATAATTAAAATCACTAAAACGGAATTTTAATTATCCAAGGGAAATAACACTCGATGAAAGGACTTCCCTAATGATAAAGTCTTAGGCAACTAAGTTATACAAAAATTGACCCTCATGTTGACATATCATTACAAAATCCCCCACAGGGGTGTGGAAATTTCATGGAAAAAAGATAAAAAGAAGAGCTACCTCGGATGAAAATTTTCCTTAGGTACTTCTTTCTTGTCTTCTAGGCACATGGTACATGGTTGCCCACCCAGTTGGCTTGGTGGTCAACAGTGTCTAGGAACATAATACAAGGTTACCCAAGTCACCACTTTGCCTTTCTGCAATCCCGTTGCTATACATAATAAACTTTAGTCATTTTTTAAATTGGACCTTAGGATAAAATTTAATAATGTACCATTAATTAGATCTTTGTCTTCCATTGCCCTAAATACAAAACTAATGCAACAGATGAATTCCTTGACCCTCAAAACCATAGTGTGGGTCATTTTCGTGCCAAAATCCAATTTGCAATGTGTCTTTTTAATTCAGCTCCAAATAATTAAATTAGACTTTGGCTAAAATTCCAAATTTTAAGAAAATAATTCCATATTTATCCAGTTAATCAAATAATGCTGCAAATGCTATTTGGAGCAGCCCGATTGGCCTACAAACGCTAAAACATGATGAATTATGACTAAGTCAATCTCCCATGTTGCTGGTTGGTCCCTTTGACCAAGTCAAAAGTCAAACTTGGTCATAATTTGACCAAAATGCAAATTGATGTATGGACCATATACCAAGCCTCTAGAGAATGAAAAACACTTAATCATAACCAATATTTACAAGCAACTAAATATAAGGGCCTATCATACACCAATGATCATCGTTTGGCACTTAGCACGGAAACACATATAGCACAAGTGTATAACAAGGTAATGAGTAGAAGTAAAAGCTTTATATACATGTCCATGTCTAGTTTAACTGTCACAATGCATTGCATAGATTAGCCTCTCTACTTGGGTGAAATGGATGGTCAGGTAGTCAACATGCTAGTCAAGTGGATAATTTATCGGTGGAAGGCTTGAGTTACTCTTGGAGAAGAAGGGATATCAAGGGCCTCTGTGACATTAGTTAGTTTGACAAAGATTAGGGAGCAGAGTGTCTCACATATGGATGATATTCTTAGAAGGTACCCCCTTGACTTTAGCAAGCCCCCCTTGTATTTCAGTTGCAAATTTTGCTTTTCATTTTCATTTTTCTTTTTATGCCTTTCCTTTCTTTGGATTTTTCCTTTGAAGCACTTTATTCATTGTAATCCTTTAGTTGGCTAATGACTGAAAGGTACTGGCTCTGGATTGCCTTGTGGGCACTAGTTATGACATGGCCTTAGCTCTACTGCTAGCCGTCGTCCATAGGTGCGACGGAGTTTCCAAAATAATGCCTTTTTAGAGCAACTAGGCCGAACCTCTTAATTCAAGGAGTACCTACCCTCCTAGTAACTAACCAATTTCAAGGATGGGAAGACTTATTTCAAGACTTAGGGGAACACTTCCACCTAGGCTTAGAACCCAACATCTGTAGCTCTTCCGACATGAAAGGTTAAGGATTTGGACAGTTTTGTCACACATATTAGGGCCGAGACATTGGTAAAACATGGAGGCCATCCTAACCAAGAGGTCATAGAGGGGAAGGTACTTGAGTCACTTAGCCGTTTTCAAATCAACATGATCTTGTAACAAGGTGGATTAGTGGACTATGGATAAGGCCAATTATGGAACCAAGGGAGAGGTTGTGATCAGTACTGTTGTCCACTAAGTTGCACTTAGTAGGACTTCTTATGAACCTCATAAGACTTGGACAACTTAACTTGTTCATTGCCAGAGTTCAGAAGTTCATCAAGCCAATTTTTGGCCCATTTGTAAAATTTGCATGTCCAGACCCCCATGGGGGAATTGTAATAAGTTGGTCTACGCATGGTCTTTTTGTAACAGGCTTGGCCTACCTTAGGTTTAGCTATCAAGGAGATACTCTAGAGAGTTTTTTCCTTAGGAATTATGCGTTGTGCTTTAGGGGCGTATAATTCCTGAGTTTTTCATTCACACCTCCAAAGTTGGAGTATTTTCCATGGTGGTCGAACCTTAGGAGGTTATTAAAGCCTAAGTGTCTATGTATTTTTAACATGCTAGCCATCAATAATGAGTCGTATGGACATGCACTAGGTCCCCTAAGAGTTTGAGTTCATTCCGGCAAAAATAAAATTTTTCGTAAAATTAGACCATTTATTGATGGTTTAATTGAAAATTTTCAAATTGTAATGAAAGTACGGTCTGGAGGCGAAATTTGGCGCGGGGATGCTCGTTTTCACGCTTAGAGCGTCCTCTTTACCCTAGGACCCACTTCTCCTATGTTTTGAGTGATTAAACCATCACTTGGAGCATTTTTTTCCTAAAGAGGCGACAAAATAACAAATAAATGCTAAGAATGACACCAAATGCACAAAAAGACAAATTGTGAAAATCGAAAAAAAACATGTTTTAAACATGATGAATGAGGTGGCAACTTATCACATGTGGAGGGCGACTTAGTTAGGTGAGTATAGCTTATGTTTTAAAAGTCAAATGACATGAGTTATGGGATGCGCCATACTCCACGTGAGGATTAGAGGGGCGCATATCCCATCATCCATGTGATTTGTGAGTTGGTAATGTGGTAGCTCCATATTAGATGGTGGAGATCTCAAGGTTTGAGTGGGGGCGCCTCTCTTATGTGGTAGCCCACTCACTCTCAATCACACAAATCAAGGATCAATCAAAGATTGGGTTGGGATTTGACATCCCCTTTTCAAGGAATGCACCCCCCTCTCCATGAATTCGCCCCTCCCTCTCTCAAACTCTATTTAAGCGAGGTCTCTCATGCTCATTTCACCATGATGGAAAGCATAGAACCTCTGCTCATGTAATGTGTAATCTCTTGTTGGGTAATAAGATTTGAAGGCTTTGGAGGTCAATTTGGTGGCTCTTGTTCCATTCTCCTTCATGCATTTGGTTGAGGTATACTTGTATAATTTCAATTTTTCTCTTATGTTGTAATTGTGGATTGATCTAGCTTGGAAAGGCTCTTTGAGTCGTATAGTGTAAGCATTCATTGTCTTTGATTTGCTTATGTATATTTAATTATTCAGAGATCTAGGAGTAGCACATGTAGTCGGTTATACTAATGCCCTTCTTATCTCTTTTGATTGATATACTAGATTTAATCTCTTTTATGTGTAAGTGCCTCTGAGATTGTGCAGGATTGGATGCTAAGCTTTGGAGGTTGATCTAGTCTTGACTCTTCTTCCAAGCTTGGTGGCTGGTTGCATCACTTTGGTTGACATATTTGTTTTTTGCAGGCATCACAATTACTCCATTCTTTCAAAGCTAAAAGCTCGGGGCTTCTCCATCTTCTTCATTCAAACAAATCTTCTTTCCTTTCGGTTTTTCTTGAAGCAAGTAGAATAGATCTAAAGCTTATTTCAAACCTCTTGCTTCCCATAGATCTAGATCTAAATTTTTCATACTTGAAGTAATTATAAATTTCCAATTTTTTCCAAATATAAAAAATTGTAATTTTTTTGTATTTGTATGCTTAACCCACTAATTTGGTTGAATTAGCTTGCTGGTTTTTGGCAGGTCCAAAGAAAAAGAGAAGGAAACTCTGGCGAAATTTCGCCAAAAATTGCCAAAATTACTTTCCAAGGACCCTCTTTCATCATTGTTTTAGATTCTTAACTTGTAAGCTCTTAGATCCAAGTCTAAAAGGACGAAGAGGCATTTCTTTTGAGCAAACATTTGTAAAAATATTAAAAGAGAGCAAGTGGGCTACACAATGCCCACACCCCATCCCCTCTGGGGGGATTTGCAATCTCAAAATTCCTTAGAATAATTTTTTCTAACAAACACAAGCACACAATCACATTTCACTACAGGATTGTATACTTTATTTGTTTTAACTGTTTAATAATTTTTCATTTGCATTTTTTGCAAATAGTTAAAATAAAACCGATCTCGTTGCCACGAAATATGCTCTCACCACCACATAAAGGCATTGTTGATTAGTGGTGGTTGATCAGAAAGTGACACGTAGATTTAGTGATCTATATCTTTCTTTCTGCAAGTTATCTTTATTTTAGCCTTTTAAATCGGAACGAACACTTTGTTGTCACTCAAAGTATGCTCTTTCCCTTTGCGGGCATTTGCTTGGTCCTGGGGAAATCAGAAAGAGTTACAACAACTCATTAATTCTCAACATTTAATTAAGAACTCACATTAATAAAATTGACAACCCCAAACATAGTGAAAATTCGACACTCGAATATTAAATATTGCGTGCGGAAATTCCTTAGAAGAAGCGGGAACAACTGGAGAGTGACCTCAGGGCACCATTAGACTACATCCTTGTTGGTGTAGTGTTGAACACGCCCTCGAGACTTCGCTCCAGCCCACACGTCTTCGTGAGGAGCCACCTTTGCCTAATTTCTGGACATTACTCCTTGCACCTCACGATATATCTGGAGCTTCTTTTTTCCCTTAACTAATTCCGTCATTAATAATTTAAAACTGACCAAGATGCATTTGCAAAACATTTCCCTTTTCAGCAACAACACTTTGTTTATTTGACTCCAAGGCACTAGTATTTCATTTGATATATTTTACAAAGCTTCATCATGTCAATGTTTTAAATTTCATGTTGTTGTCTTTAATCTATTTTGCATAATCTTGGATAGTAAGATCACACGCTTTAAAACTCCTAAAAACATCCATATAATTAATTTTCTAAAACACTTAACAACCTTAGAAACATTCTGTAGGGACTACCCCCCTTGGCTCCGTTAGGAGTTGGCCTAAACATAGGAGTCAGGATTAGGTGACGACCTTGACTCGAAACTTTTCCCCAAGGGTGCACCGTGCAGCAGTGAGTTAACTAGGTGCACAAATCCGGCGGTAACAAGTACAATGCACTAAAGACCATGCCAAAGAAAGATATGTATATAAAACCAAAACTAATACTCCCTACCATGTTTACACAAGTTATCACATTCACAACATATACTGGATGATCACAAGTGTAGAATAAGTTCCACTACTAGTCAACTTATCAATAAAAGTCATAATAATCCAAATGAAACGTATAGGCATACACTTGACCCACTACTGAAGCTGTAGGATGAACATCATAGGCACATGTGTGAAGCTTGAAGATTGGGATCAAATCTCAATGTCCAATAGTGCAACAGTCCACTTGTACAAATGTTCCAAAATGTATAGCAAAGGATCACAGAAGAGGCTCAACAAATGACTTGTGTCTCTTCTCCAAGGCCTTGCCCACAAGATCTGATCCAATGATGATCTGATAATGATCTCCACCCGTCAATCATACATGATATATCTGTGAGGCTCACTATAAATGATTGCACAAAATTTGGTTTGCACTTGGAAAAAATGAGGAGTAACGCCCCACAAAATCTGTGATAACATCTGGATCCATGGGGGACAAGTGCTCTAAGTGAGAGAGCGCTTGAGAACCTCAAAATCTTTTGTCCACAACAATCCTCAATGAATAAGGTATTTGCAAAATGCCAACACTATACCCCTCTCACAGATCGGTCGTCAGCACTCGATATATACAAAAGGTAAAACATAAAAGAACTAAAATAACAAAACTGAAATGGAAATGCTCAGAATTTTCTAACTATTAACTGGAAATGAAAAACTAACTACTAAAAATAGAAACAAACACACACAAGCTCAAAATTGTAAAAGCAAATGTAGGAAAGCAAAGAAAAAACATAAACTGATTCTAATGTTCAAGAGTGAACTTATTCATCCTACCTACTCTAAAGCTAATCAATAAAAGAAAATGTTAAGTGAAATAAAAAATTCAATGCAACCATTTGTTGAACATATCAATCCCTCTTTCTTTATGGTTGATGATGAAACAAGTCAAGGATTGTTTAGAGATTAAGAAAATGGAAATCAAGATTACCTTAACTTGTTGTTTGAGAATTAAGAAAAGATCATAATGATATCGGGTGAAATCATGCCAAGATTGAATCCGATCTTTGCAAATTTCCTCCATCCAAACATCCTAGGATTGGAAAGATGATATGAATTATCCTTTAAAGATGATGGAAGAAAGGGATGTTACACTTGATTCAACATTTGTTGGCTTTCATTGTTTTCTTCATCCACTAAGCTAGCGTACTCAATTCTTTTCACTTCATAATTGATGATAGAACCAACATAGATCCATCTTAAACTCAGATCTATCAAGCACCAAGAGGGATCCAATTTATTGAGGTGTAAATTTTTTTTATCTTAATTTTTTTACATTAAGGAAATTTAACACCTCGTGAAATTTGATCCCTCTTGGTGTTTGATAGATCCGGGTTTAAGATGGATCTATGCTGGTTTATTTTATGAGCCAACATGAATTTTTTAATTACTTTTTATTTTTGGTAACTTATAAGCCAAGATTTTTTTTTTGTAACTTATGAGAATACGTTAATTTTTGCATCGAGTGAAACAAGGTGCTCTACAGTCCAGTATGGGGGAGATGTTTTAACGTGGATGTAGCGTTACATCTAATAAAACGTAAAAAGTGATAAAAATAATTAAAAAAAATTAAAAATATTCATGTCGGCTCATACAATAAAAAATTATGGAAAGTATTCAAAAAAAAAATCCATGTTAGTTCATAAGATAAAATATTATGAAAAGTAATTAAAAAATAGATGTTTGTTTATAAAATAAAAACTTAAAACTTAAACCAGGATCTATCAATCAAGAGAGATCAAATTTTTTGAGTTTAAATTTAGAAAAAGAAATGCACCTCAAGAAATTGGATCCCTCTCTGTGCTTGATAGATACGGGTTTAAGATGGATATATGCTGGTTTTAATTACTCCTTTACTTTATATTTTTGGGAATATCACGTTACATAACATTATGTTACAACATCGCCCCCATACTAGGATGTAGAGTACCTCGCTACTCTCAGTGCAACAAGTTAGGGATAAATTAGAAATTGAGAAACCGGAAATTGGGATTACCCCAACTTGTTGCTTAAATATTGAGAAAAGATCAGAATGATGTAGAATGAGATCATGCCGAGGCTGAAACTGATCTGAAATTGATTGATATATATTATTCATGAAGGATGGTTGGAAATGAAGATGTGACATTTCACCACTGACCCCTCGGCATTCATAAGGCTCCTTACTGAGATGTTTGAATGTAAAAACTTAATTTGATAATGAAACAATATTGGTAGATTCCAAAGGTTGGGATGGGAGTTTCGATTGAAAGAAGGTAGCTTACTCCGCATCACTTAAGGTTGTTGACCCCAATTCTTCACAAGATAAAAGACCTTGGTTGAAGAAATCACTAAGATCAACATCATATGGATGGGACTCAGATTGACCATCTTCTACATGCATATAGCCAAAGGGCTTTGATCAAGAGTTGAAGGAGACACCTCATCAAATTTAGAAGGTTCAGAAATAGAATCCTCATAAGCATTTAGGCACCAATCCTAAGATGATAGTAGTTCTAAAGATACTTGATCTTGATCAAGGTGATTCTCAAGCATACCATCATCATAAGATTGTTCTTATAGGGTCCCTTATAAAAATTCCTCATAAAAAAATGAGCTGGGATTTTCTTCAAGGATTGTCATCTTGGTCACTTGAACCATGGGTTATGTCCAGGTTCTCATTTGTACCTTCAGAAGAACTTGAAGACAAAGCACTCAAAAGGATCCTTTGCAGATCCATTTCAAATTTTCAAGTTCTTCTTGAGATGTGAAAGAATTATTGCTAAGGTATGCCATGACTTCCTTTTTTATCGAACGGTTATTCATGAGTTCCATTATGGAGACTTGGACAACTGGTTTAGATGAAATCTCATCCATTTGAGAGATCGAGTGAGAGCTAGAACTTCCTAAGTATTGCAAATGGTTTGACTTTGAGGTGTGCCTTAAGGAAATTCTCCCTTGGATAGGTTGATCTTTAAAAACACAATGATGAGGGAGTTGATTTTCTGGGGTTACCTTGATGGCCTCCAAAATGGAATCTTCAACTGCGGATACCTCTTCTGAAGAATCATCTAAAGAATAATCAGGGATCCCATCAAGGTATTCATCATTGCGTTTTGCACATTCGTCCTTGATAATATCAGGGTCAAGGATCGGATTATATTTAGGACTATCCAAACAATGATCCAACGTAGATAAATGCTCAAAAGGAAGCATTCCTTAACCTTCTAAGGAATCTTTTGAATATTGGCTATATGTTTCATCTTCATCATCATTATCACAGGAATACTCAACTCCGTCATGAGCCTTTGGGTAACTTCACCTAGCTACCTCTTGACATAAAATAGTTAAACTACTTATTATTTCAGCCATAAGATTAGGAGAGGGAAAACCTTGGTCTTAGTTTTGATCTTCTATGCTTGCCTCCCCTATTCCAGTTTCATATTTGAAACAATATCCCCTTGAGGATTTGGGAAGATTCATTTTTTCGGCGAACTATGTTTTAGTTTCCGTTTAGGTGGCTTCATATTGTGCATGTAGGAGTTTCACAGTGCCCTTTTTCTTCAGCATGAAGCCAAGGGCCTTTAAAAAGCATCTACGTAGTATACTAGGATGGCAAGATTTTTAGGTTTGATGAATTTTGGGGTTCTTCCAAGGGTCTCATCAAATTTTTGATTGAACTCACGAACCATCTCATTATCTTCCTTTTGTATTTTGCATAATTGGTTGAAGAAGCCCATGCCATCATGCCATCAGACCTAATTCCCCATTCTTCTAAGAACCTTTGCTCAAAGATATATACCCAGTAATGCTACTCGGTTCTAAGTCCATAAACCATTCATGGGAAATTTCATGCAATGATGCAACCAACAGTTTCATGCAAACATCCTCGTGGGTTATATGTAGTTCATTAATAACTTCCCAAAAGAGGTCAAGGTGTTCTTTTGCAGATGTCTCATAGTTTCCATTTAATATAGGAAACCTTTCATGTGCTTGGTTAGGAACAACATGAGGATACCCAATGATCTCAGAGAAGTGAAGGGGAGAAACCCTTTTCAGGCCAAAAGCCCTTGGCTGGTTACAATGTCAGAGCTAAAATTGTCAGGACCTTGAATGCAAACCATCACATACATTAACGAACTCCATGGGTTATAGGTATGACGGGATCGGTCACCAGTGGAGTCGTAGAGTATATAACAATGTCCTTTGAATTTCTCATATTATAAGGATGAAGGGTTTGCTCCTCAGTGGAGTCGCGGTGTGGACTTGCCAAGTGAAGTTCACCAAAATGGATTTCGTTAGAAGCAAGGGAGATGTCAAAATATGATATAATCATAAAATGGTAAGGACATGAATCAAGCAAACAAAATCTGCTACCCAAAACAAAAGTGCAAGATGAAAGATGACTAGACGAGGTAGCAAGGATAGATTTGCTATGATCAATCGGGGCAGTCTTTGCCTCCCTGACAACGATGCCAAAAATGTTGTCACAAAATGTGGTAGTCTCTGTATTGGAAGAGAGTAATGACAACCAAACCTGTGAAAGCTCAGGACTCTGCCCCAAAGTGTCACGTCGGTTAGGGTCCTCTCCCTTTAGGCTTCCGGGATCTGCTAAGGGCAGGCTCAGACTAGCCACAAGAGGTATCCCTAGTCCTACTTTCCTAGGTACTTGTCGGTAGAACCAACTTTCCCAAAGTAGTTGCAGGACCACTTTCAGAAGGGAAACAAGGCACATTTGAAGATTTAACAAGTATGAAACTTGGTACCTTGGGGGTTTGCTTCAAAGGGGAAAGGTAAATAAGAATAGATGAAAATCACTCCTAGAAATGTTAGAACAAGCAACATACAAATAAGACAATATAAACACAAGCTACTTGAAAGCAAACAACAAAAAATGACCTAACAGGTGCCAGACAAACAAAGCTTCAACGCACGGACAAAAAAAGGACCCCGCCCACAAGATTTGATCCAGTGATGTTCTCATAATGATCTCCATCCGTCAATCATGTTGATTTTGGGTTAGGTTAGCGTTTGAGGCAAAAAATTAAAAGTCTTTATACTTTAATGCAAAAAATAAATTGCTAAACTAACATTGAAGACAAAAATAGTACAACTGTAACAAAATAGATTTAGATCTAGGAAATAAAACATAATTTTCATCTCTTTCAACTTTAACACTCCCAAAGAGGTCCCTGTGTTAAAGTTGAAACATGCAGTAACAATAGATTTAATTCAAAATCAAAAGAACAAGTCTAACAACTTACTTGATGAGATAGTACCTTCCTTTGTACTCAGAAAACTAACTTTCAGAACAGACTGTGCCTCTCAGAGGCAAGTCAATCAATAGGAACAATCTGACCCTTACCTGAGGGTTAGTACATACCTGAGAGAGAGAGAGATGGAAGAAGCTGTAGGATAACCAGGACAGTCAAACAGAGGACATAAGGGCGTCCTCAAACACAGTCCAAAGTGGCAGCCCTCAAACAAAGCTTAGGTGGTCACTTACAGTCAAATCACAGTAGCATCCCAACAAGAAATATCAGACCTCAAATCTTAGTAGATCTGATCCAAACTAATTCCCCGAAGCAAGCAACGACACAATAGATCTGACCCAAGCAAGCAACGACACAATAGATTTGACCCAAGCAAGCAACAACACAATAGATCTGACCCAACAAGTCTGCAATCTCCACAAGTAATCCAAAATGCAGTAGATTTGACATAAATCAAGCAGTGACCTCCCAAAAGATAACAATAAGCCCTACATCAATTCACAGGGGTTAACATCCTTCACAAAAGACAACTGGCAGCCCACAAAATAGTTCATAGTTGAAGGTAGCAATCAGATCTAGGTCCACAGATGAGGGTACCAAGCATCCTTAGACTGTGACCCACACTAGCAGTCCACAAAACAGTCCTAGGTGCCAGTGACCTCCACAAAAATCAACTGGTAGCCCCAAAAATAGTCCTAGGTGGCAGCGACCTCCACAACTGATAGTAATCAGTCCACAAAACAAGATAGCAGGCAGCCCTAATGCTGCAGCCTGCTCCAAAACTGTTCCTCAAGCATCCCTAAGGCTGCGGCTTGCTCAAATCACACCCACAGGGCAGCAATCAATCCAATAGGGCAGCAGTGGTGGTAAATCATCCCACAAAAGGGCACAGTTCAGACCTCAAAAGTAGGCGGCCTATCCATAGGGCAACAAAACAGTCTCTAGGGCATGCAACCTATCCTCAACAGCTAGATTAGAGCATAAGGTCACAGATCAGTCATAAAGGCAGCAACAGGCTTCAACAGACCCTTAACAGCAGCAAGAACATTTGACGTCAACCTTAAATGGTGTGACACAAATCCTAGAACAGTCCC